>VZTH01003976.1:0-23132 GCA_013397815.1 Aleadryas rufinucha
GGTCCCTTCCAACCCCAAATATCCTGGGATTCTGTGATACAGGATTACTGCTGAAGTAGTAATCACATTTGCCCAGGTTATTGGTAAAGGGATATTCTACAAGCACAGACTGACAACATCAACAGGCAGTTGAATGGAAGTCACCATCAGCTTATGAAACATCATTTCCAATGATTATATAAGAAATAACTGAGATGGTGACAGACAGGGTCCATCCATGTCTCTGTTTGAAATCAGTCTGAGCTAACCTCCCACATTGCTACCACCACCCTACCTACCAAGAACTGTCAGAAACGTAATTCCTGTTCTTCTATCAGCATAACAATTGCTAAGGAAATTTTCAAGGAGCACTGAACATCCAACACAGACCCCACTGAGAAAGCACATTGCCTCTGCAAGCACGAAGGCCACATCTGCATTTTCCACCCATCCCTGCCCTGAAATGATTGAGGTTCAGGGCTCTCAAGAGGGGATCCAGCTGCTGCTCAGGCTCTTACACACCTTCCTTTGGTCTGCAGAGACACGGAGTGCCCACTGCTTGTGTGAGAGAGGCTCAGAACCTTGCATGACAAACACACAGACACTGACAGCCCTGAGAGCTCCTGGCTGGGCTGCAGCACTGCCCTGGAAGGGGACAGGATGCAGAGTGCCCAGGGATGGCCTGGAGGAGGGAGAAGGTCAGGGAGCAGATGGCTGTACCCTGCACACAGTGCCACAGGGCATGGAGGAGCTGCAAGGAACGGTCTCTGCATCCCCTGTCAGCACTGCAGGCAGCAATGTTCTGACCCAAACAAACAAACAAACACCACAGAAACCAAACAAAACTGGAAATGAGAATCCACCCCACTGCATCCTCTTGATAAATACCCAGGCATCATGTAAGATTACAGACCAACTCGATTAATGAGAAAATGAAATCAAAATTAGCCCATAATGCCTCGGTTTAATTTAAACATGGAAGGAAAGTATACACACTACTGTGTTTTCAAACTATGCTGGTAGGTTTGTTCACGTGGCACTCAGGCGGAGAACCTGCAATTGCTCTTTAACTCTTTGTTTGTTCTAGGAAGTTATAATAAAAAGGAGAAAAAATCTAAAATATGTCTTCAGGATTTTGATAATTTTATCCAGATACTTTTGAACAAGACTTGATATTCTGAATTACTATATTTGATAATTAACTATATTCAAAATAAGTACCTGATCTACATTGAAACCTGAAAATTCTGGATACCTGCTCCTCTGGGTATCAGCCATCATTAAAAAAAAAAATGTGGAAAACACATTTAATCAGGCTGCAGAGGAGAAGAAAAACAGCATGGTGATTGCATTCCATTATTAGGAAGCTACAGTATATGTCAAATGAGGACAGACTAAGGAAACTGAATTCATTTGCCATGGAGAAAGTTAGGAGGGCATCTTGTACCACCCAGGGGACACTCAGAAAAGGCCAGAGCAGATTCTGGTGAGAGGTGCACGATGAAGGGACAGAACCAAGCAGCCATGAGCTGCATTCTTTCCCACAAGACAAACTGAACACATGAACAGGTTATACAGTGAGGCTGGGGGCTTCCCTTCCTTGAACATTTCCCAAAGTGGACAAAACCACGTAACACCTGACTTCCAGAAAGCTCATCCAAGCCAAATTTTCCCAAGATTTTGAGAAAAAAATTGTTCTAAGGAACTGTGTAAGTCATTAGGTGTGATATAAACCAGCTGTAGGTCAATTCCACAAGTCAGAACAAGAACACAGGGACTGGCTGCACAGCCCCTGCTCCTGCAGACCCTCCTGTGCCACAGAAAGGAGGTGAGCACACAGATTTAATGTACTGCTGAGAGCAGCGCACTGATGAGCTCTGCAATGGGCCTGATGCTGGGGTAGCTGGTCCCAGAGCTGCTCTGGGCTCACACCACGGTCACAGGGCATCTGCTTCCTCCTCAACTCAGCAGCTCCAGGTCTGTGCACTGAGCAGTGGATGCTCTTGGGAAAACTAAGGGATTTTCCATGCAGGAATTCCCTTCAGGTGTCTTCTTGCAGAGGACTTCACCCACCTACGAGGTAAGAGATATATTCTTCCCTTACCTATGGGCAAACATCATTTGCAACAGGAACAGCAGGGCTTACCATTTAAGCCAAATATCCAACCATATTTTTCAGCTAATAGCGTGGCACAAAGTCTCTTTTTTTGTCATTTTTGGCATGTGTAACTTTTCATTCATTTGGCTGTTCACATTTCATTCTCCTCTCACGCCACTGACAGAACCACTTGAACCAACTCCAACTGAAAGGATATGACAGATTACGTAACTACTCCGTTTTTCTCTTTTTTCCCCTCGATTTGGAAGCTCAACATTTGGGACACTGGCACATTCAAGTACCCTCTATGCTACAGAAATAAAAATTGTAAAGCCACAACAGGATCTTCCAGACATCAGCATCTGTAATTACAGACGTCATCAGAGATCATAAAAAACCCCAAGTATTAAACAGCTGAAAATCCTGAAAATCAAACCCACTGTTCTGAAGGCATTTCAAGAACCAATCCAAATTTGCCTCTGCATATGTACCTTGCAAAGTCTTTCTACACTTCTCCAAGAAAGATCCAGCTGCATGATGCTCCAATGCATCGTCCCTAATGACCTCACAGACAAATGAGGCTGGAAAATTGTATCACCCCTGATTTTCTTCCAGAAATGTCTCCATCTGAGCTCTCCAGCTATGATTAAAATAAAAAGACTCCCAATTCCAAGCTCACAAAGACATCCAGTGAGATGCTACCTTCAAATATAAACATAATAGGCAATGTTCTGCTCTAACCCCACTCCCTTCTCTTTTGCTGTTACTGGAGTTATTCTCCTCCAGAGCTGTCAAACCATGGCAGTACTTGGAACAAAACTTCTAAGGCATGAGGAGGGAGCTGAATATAACAATAAATCCAAGTATGAAGCGAGCAAGACACTCCTTAGGAAGTAACCTGAATGAAAGCAAAAGAAGAGAGAAAAGAGCAGGAACCTTTATTGTTACAGGTGTTAACCTGGCAATTAATACTGCTTTAATTCTCCACCCAAAACCAGGAGAGGGTTCAGGGTTTTGGTAACGTGCATTAATGGCACGCTCTTTTTAATAACTCCACCTCAAGCAGAAATGTGGCTCTCACACATCTAATAAAAACAAGCCCTGCAAATGGTAGACAAATGTTGAAACAAGGCTTCAAACCCTGAGAGCTCCGTGCCAAGCACCAGGACAGCCAAGCTCCGGCTTCTGAAACGAGGCAGAAGCTGCTGAGTTTGGTCATGATTTACCTTGCACAACAGAAAGTGTGGCTTTGACACAAAACGTGGGTGGTTCCATCTCCAGGAGCACAGATCCCCCACGGCCACGGGGCTCTGCAGCTCCCCAGCACCTCCCAGCAGGGAATGGAACGTGGGACAGGTCCAGGAGCTCTCCTGGGGAACATTTCCCAGCCTGGGAACGAACCCTGTGAAACCAGGGCACAGGACACTCTCCCCATGCAGGAAGATCTGCTCGCCCAACACGCCTGAACTCACAAAACACCACCCAAATCTCACTGCTAAGGCAGAATTTGGCATGGGGAACTTCCCATCTCCCTCAGATAAAGAGCTTTGCATGTTTTGTAATGGTTTTAATAGAAGCTGCTGAACTGAAAATGGGATACATCTGGCTGGTCAATTACACTTGTAATTAATGTCTCTTCTGATAAGATGATATGGATTTAAGAGTCCATTAAATGTGATGAATTGAACTTGTTAATTTTTCAATAAACCATTTCAGGCTTTCCTGTGAGATGTGCAAAGATGTTTAAACACAGTCTCATCCCTAACAGATTAAATACAAATAGAGTATTAACAATCATACCCTCTACATAAAATATTTTCTTCTTATGCCACATTCCTGTAATTCAAGAGTGGGATGTTTTCACCAGAAACTGCCACTTACCTTGATTTTCTGTTCTGTGAAAAGCTAATTGGAATTTTCTAAGTGCAAAATCAAGGCAGTTCTTCTTCCCATGGGTTAATTTAGCATGTAACTTAACAGATGCTGTGCACTATGTATTCTTTCTTTCCAGGGATTTACCATTAAGGAGCCAGCTGCCAAAAGCTTCTTAAATTCTTTCACAAATGGAAAAAAAAAAACATTTGAAGGAAGAAGGTAAAGGCAGCATAGGCCAAATGGTATGCTTTTAAGGGAAAAAAAAAAAAAAAAAGAAAAAGAATTCTAAATTGAAATTCAATTTATCTCATGTTTACACTTTGGGAGCCAGCAATGGTTCATCTCAAAATAGAATTTTGAGTATCACAAGGCTGCACATCATCTCTGTAGAAGTGAAGTGAAAACAGAGGTGGCAGAGTTTTGTGTTTGTTCTGCCTGGGTTTTTTAAATAAGTCAAAAACTGAAGAAAAAAACAGTATCTTAATTCTACAGACAATGGATACTTACTCAAACTTACTAGATTTTGTGACTCAAGACCTAAGGAAACTGAGTAATAAATCTTCTGTTATTACCAACCAATGAAATGGTTACAATATTAGAGGGAATAGAGGGATAAAGCTACTACATGAAAACCAGTTTTTTTGTCAGAGAAAGGATTCTTGCTCACAAGACACAGGCCTTCTTTTTGTTCAGTACCTGTGTTTTAAAATACATGAAGCTGTTGGCATAATCTGTCTATAAAGAATGTTCCCAACAAAATCACAAGAATTGCCTTCACCCAGCTTAAAATGAATGAAGGGTTCTGGTCCAGATTCTGCTCATGGTCAGTGATGAGCCAGAAGTCTCTGAAAAGACATCCCTATTACTACACATTAATTCCTTACTATTTTTTAAATCCTTCCTGCGGATTTAAAAGGGACTCCAGTTCCCTGCTGGGTCCTCTCCCAACAGCCAACCCCAAATGTACCACTCTCAACTCAGCCACACTCAGGACAAGTGCTCTTTCTTTAAAAAACAAACCCAAAAAAATGGATTATGTTAAAAGAAGAGGTTTCTTGGTGCTTGTGGGTTTCCATTTTCTGTTTTACCAGTTGCAGTTCTCTCTGATGCCACAAAAACTTTTCCAATGATTATACAAAGATGGGCTGTGGGAACACAGAGACAACTCCTTAACCCACCAGCAGCACTGTAAAGCTGCTGCTGAAACTCCAGTCTGGGACTCCTTTCCTCAGGACATTAAAAATCAAATGTGTTATCTTCAATTCATAACATTAGATAGCATGCTAATCATACACCACAGGATGATTAATTGATAGAGCAGGTAGCTTCCCCTCTGCCCTGGCTCACAAAATTACACCAAGATTTTGAGTACTGAACAGCAGATTCCACAATACGCATTCCAAAATATAATTGAACTGAAGTTAATTATGAGTGCATTTGATGATGATAGTCATGAAAGCATTTCTTTACTCAGGCAACCCAAGGGTGTCAGCATTTAGGTTCTGGTGCAGGTCAGTCTGTGGTCTGACCCTGGCTGGGTCCAAAAGTTGGGCCAGGTGCAGTTTGTCACACCCACACTACTTCGTCACACAGGTCTATTTTCACCTAGATTAACTCAAAGCACCAATCCTACCGTTCAGTTTCAGACACAAACCAAGCTAGGTTTTTTTGTCAAAGCTGTGAGGAATAACAAGTGCACAGTATTGGCAAGATGCACAGAATGCTTTGTGGTGAGGCCTAACTTCTCCATTTCAAGATGCAAATGCTTCTGCTATCTTTTCACGCAATTAAAACAGCTTAACAAATCAATTAATACTCTAAGTAAGGATTTTTGACAGCTACACAACTGTTTCCCTTAAATTAAAGGCTTTTTTCCCCTCTTCCTAGCTCACTTTCTCTCAAATTAATCCTTTTCCTTTTTTTTTTTCCCTNTAAGGAAGATGGGGACAGTTTTTTAGCAGGGTCTGTTGAGACAGGGCAAGGGGTGATGCTTTTGAACTAAAAGAGGGTAGGTTTAGACTGGATATAAGGAAGGAGTATTTTACCTTAGGGTGGTGAGGCCCTGGCACAGGCTGCCCAGGAGGAGGTGGATGCCCCATCCCTGGAGACATTCAGGGTCAGGCTGGACAGGGCTCTGACCCACCTGGTCTACTTGCAGCAGGGGGGTTAGTCTAGATGACCTATAAAAGTCCCTTCCAACCCAAACTCCTCTATGATTATATGAACACCACCTTGCTCTTCACAGTGCTCTCCTGGTTGTTCCTCAAGCTCTGACAAGACCTGNGTATAGCAAATACAGCACTGCCCTGGGAATGGATTTCATGGATGGACTGTTCAGGAACCAGTTGGAGAACACATCCAGAGGACAGTGGTCAAAGGCTCAGAGTGATGTCCATTCTGTTGCAGTGGACATCAATGACCAGTGGTGTCCCTCAGGGGTCTGTGCTGGCACCAGTGTGATTTAATATCTGCATCAGTGGCACAGAGGCACCCAGGGCAGGTTTGCAGGTGACACCAGGCTCAGGGTGCAGTGACAGGATGGCATCCAGAGGGACCTGGACATCCCCAGAAGTGGCCCATGGGGGGTCTCATGAGGTTTAACCAGGCTGGGTGCTGGTGCTGCCCCTGGGTCAGGGCAGCCNTGGGGTGACCTCAGTGTGGCCTTGCAGGGCCTGAAGGGGGCCCATAAGGAAGATGGGGACAGTTTTTTAGCAGGGTCTGTTGAGACAGGGCAAGGGGTGATGCTTTTGAACTAAAAGAGGGTAGGTTTAGACTGGATATAAGGAAGGAGTATTTTACCTTAGGGTGGTGAGGCCCTGGCACAGGCTGCCCAGGAGGAGGTGGATGCCCCATCCCTGGAGACATTCAGGGTCAGGCTGGACAGGGCTCTGACCCACCTGGTCTACTTGCAGCAGGGGGGTTAGTCTAGATGACCTATAAAAGTCCCTTCCAACCCAAACTCCTCTATGATTATATGAACACCACCTTGCTCTTCACAGTGCTCTCCTGGTTGTTCCTCAAGCTCTGACAAGACCTGTTTGGCAGAAAGGAAAATGCACAGCCACAAAGCAATAGGAGACATGCAGTGAGATGGCAGGGGGTTGTCCAGGAAGCTGCCCAGGAAAGTTATCCCTCCTTTTCAGACCCCTGCACCAGCCAAGGCATGTCAAAGATGAAGCAGGATGGAGGGGTGTGACCTGTGCCCTCCCCAGGGTTGTACCTGCTGCTTCTGTCTCCACCCAAAGGTCCCCTCAGCCACAACTCTGCAGAGGAGGCTGTAGGGGCAGGACAGAGCCCAGCTGTGAGGAATGCCTGGAATCTGGTTGGAAATGGGGACAAGGACACCCCAGACACATAAACAGCAGGGCAGAGATGGGAAGAGGTGGCAGAGACTCCAGAAAGCAGGAGCAGAGCTGTAAAACAATGGGCAGCAGGGATGGAGGGGCCAACATTCATCTCCCATCTGACAGCAGCCAACCAGACAGGCACAACATGGAACAGGAACAGACTCAAATGTATGTGCTAGAAAATGTTTTTCAGTACATCCACCTCCCTCTGTAGAAAGTCTTTCACACACACTGAAAGCAGGTATCACACACAAAACCTTTGGGCATCAAAAAATACTGTGCTGCTAAGTAACAGAGTTAATTGCTACAGCAGTGATTTCAAATTCTCTATTAAGAACCCAGAAAATATTCACATGACTTTTGAACATCTAACAATCATTGGTGCTATTCCAAATTCCCAGAGGAGGAGTCCATGCCTAAAGCACACTCCTCACGAGACTAATTTACCAAAAGCTTCTTACCTCTGCCATACATAGAAAAGAACTTCTGTTAAGAGAGACAAACATTGTCAGTCAAGCACAAAATTAAACTGCTAAAGACAGCCCAAAAGGTAAGTCTTGTTGCCTTCTGCAGTTCAGAAGATTGATGGCACATAAAAACCCACTTCAGTTTCATTCTCTTCAAAATTAAGAAAACGAACATAATCTGGGTGTATGAAAAATAAATAAATTCATGGCCTTTTCCTCTTCCCCAGGTCAGGAGGGGCTGGGAACCACGACTACAGGAGCACGTCTCTCCTCACTCCGTATCACTGCTACCTGCATGTCAAACATGCACACAGCCTCAGTCTTCCTCTCTCCCATACTGTCTCATCTACATCACTCCTTAGATTAAAACTGCTGAACTTCTAACTCCTGACACTAACAATGAGGGCAGGAAATCAGGGAAGAGGTAATGTCTGAGAAGCTGACACATCCAAGGCATCCTCTGTTTCACAGGGAAAGAGTTATGTCCCTAGTCAGCTTCAAAGATGAATAAATTACGAAAAGTAAGTCCTTATTTAAACAAAATGCGAGGACTTTAACAATTATGCCAGTATTAATAGACTGTTAAAAAAGATTTAAATTTGCATGCCAGTTTTAAGAGCTCAAGAGTTGTTCTCCATTTGAAAATGTGAAAAATCACAGCATACAAATACATACTGAGAGAAGAAAACAACCAACATCATAACCAGAGAGGATACAAAAAAGTACCATAACTTACATGTCACCTCCTGCACTTTCTGATCTGTCCTGTAGTAATAAATCAAATACTTGCGAAAACATGCAAACAAAGGCTTTCAAGTTTTACTTTTCCTGCTTCTGTTTATAAGTAGGGAGCTTTTTCCTACCTAAGAAGTTACCTTCTTGACACCAAGAAAGTGGACAAGCATCAAGTTCAAGATGTAATTCTTCTTCATTTAATACATTCTGTCTCAAATGGTGGGGGGGAAAAACAATCCAGATCCATGAATATTACTAATCAGTGCAATAATGCCACAAATACAGGTGCTGAACACAGCACAATTCCCATGCTGTTTGCAGTCACATGAGAAATAATGCACCTTTGACCCAGGTGTGGGTCTGGGGAAGCTTATCAGAGCTCCAGCCTGGGGGGAAATTTACAAAAACACAAGGGTCAGGCAAGGCAAGGCCTGCAAAGGCCAGCTGTTGCTGTAAAAAGCAATGCTAACAATTTTTATCTCATTTATCATCCACAGTAAGAACAGTGCTGCACACTGCTGCACAGACACACGGCTCTGAAACTGCCTCTGTGTGCCCATGCAGCAACAACTCCACCTGCCAGGGGGGACAGTGATTCCACCCAGAGCCTGTCCCAAACTGTGAAGGGCAGTCAGGCAGGCATGGCAAATAAATACACTTCACACATAAGCAATCTGTCACACAAGATTTAAGCCCCACACTTGCCTCACCTGCAATGCCACAGAAGACAATAATGAAGGCCAGCACTGAGAACAGCAAAGTTTCATGACTGAGACAGGATTACACTGAAAAAAAACCCCCATCCAACAACTCTTTCAGGTTATTGCATGAGGTCATAATACCGTCGTGGAGTTTTTTCCCCTGTCCATTCAAAAGGAGAGAGCTGTGAGGTGACCAGTCCAGCAGCTGGCTGCACAGACCATGAGCTGGATTCTCAGCAGTGCAAAACACCTCTGTGGTCAGTAAATATCTGTCCACTGATGCATTTGGGGTTTGTTTGTACAGAAAACAGCTCACGCGCTGGTTTTGTACTTCAGTTGCTTTTTTCTTCCCTGCTGCAAATGTAACTGCTTGTAGCTTCCATTAACACAAAACATTCTCAAGATGTTTGTCACAGCTTGCCTTCCACTTAGAAATCCATGGGAATATTGCAAGCTATACAAACCATGAAACCACTCGTTTTTATGATCACCAGCCCTTTAGATACTCTTCACTCCTCTGTTCTACCATTTAATGTGCAATGCTATTTACTCTCACTGTAACCCTTTGGGGTCTTGTTTTTGCCACTACAACCCCTCCCATCCTTGCTCACCTACAAACCTCAGGAGCTGAGCTATGTAAATAAATGCACGTGCCCTTCATGGAACAAAAAAATTCCTCAACATTAAGCACATGAATGCATCCTCTGATCTGAGCAGCCAGTCACATACAAAGACTCACAAAATTAAAAGCACTTTGTACACATTTACAAGTCTGAGCTCATTCCAGCTGAGTTTCTACTTGGCTGATGACATAAATCCATAACTGTATCCATGAGAGCAATTAGCACTGAACAGCACCACTGACCAAATGTAATAAATCCACTACAGCTCACTCTAAGAGACCATGACAGAAACTGGAGAGGAACACACTGTGGAGACCTCAAGTGATACAGCTAAAAGCAGAGGCCACTGCTGAACCAGAGGGCTATCAGCACTGCACTTAGCAGGAAGAGCTTGCAATTATATTTGCAGAGGTCCTGAAACACAAATTAAAAAGGCTTGAGTTGAACATAATGACGGAGGTGTAGCTACTTGAGGGATTCCATCATGCCTGGAGAGGGAGGATGGTTTCACTTCTCAATGGGTTTGAAAGAGAAGGGAATTCCAGGGAACAAACTCCAAGCCAAGGACTACTGCAGTACTCAAGAAGAGAGCAGAAACCTGAATCTCACGTTCAGAATGTTAGAGTTATCACAGGACAACAAGCTGCAGACTACCTGCAGCCTAAACAGAACAGTGCAGACCGGGGTGAAATGCTTTGGGTTAGAAGTTATACTTGTGATCAGCGTGTTTTTGTTCACATGATGTCCAAGAATGCTACAGAATGAAACATCACAAAAAAAAGGGCAAATGGAAAACAAGAGGAACAACACAGCATTCCAAAGATGCTCCTCATTTTTTAATGAATCAAGAAAGGGGCACATGAGAAGAGCAACAATATCCCAAAGGAGCCTCAGAGACAAGGTCAGAAGACCAGTACAGGCCAGGTTTTAAAGCAGCCAACATGTTAAGGAGGGTGGGTGCTGACCCTTGACTAGAAAGAACCTGGAGTACAAAACACTGTGTTCCTCTGAAAAAATGTATGTATTTTCTGAAGTCAAGACTTCTCCTTCGTTTTCTAGAAAGAAGGAAACTAAAAACATGAAAAGATTTTGCTCCAGGCAGGCCAGCACTTGCAAACAGATGTTACCAACAGTTTGGGAACAGGACAGTACCCACCAGAACAGCTTCTCCTGAACCAATTTTTGTAACCTACTTTTAATATAAGCTTTGCTTTTGAGGGGCAGGCTCTTCACTGGCCTCCAGTTCAGTGTCCTTGAATAGTATTTCCTAGTCATTAAAACCACCCTAGAATAGTACAGAATAAAAAAAACCTCACAGAAATTGAAGGGAAGCACAGAGACTTTCAACTCTTGTCAGTGTAACAGGGCACTAAACCAACTCAGGGCTGCTCTCATAAAGCTGCAGTGCTTTACCTCTGCTCAACATTTTATTTTACTCTTTTAGCAACCATAAGCACAGTCTCTGTGCTGGCCACATCACCTTGGTCACTCAGTGACAAGTTCTAACATGCAACATCCAACACCAAATCACCCCTGGTGCAATCCTTACACCANTCATCCCCAAGCTCTAGTCTCCTAGGACTATTTTTCTCTCCCATCTTTACCCTGTTTTTATCATTTCAGTGTTTTTCTGCTGCATCCCTAACACACAAAGAGATGAAGGGCTTTCTTGACCCACAAGATCTAGTTCCCACGGTTTTAGTTAGAAAGGTCTTCCAAAAATTAAGGAAATGAAACTTTTCCCAGTTCATGGAAGATTCTCACCAAGAGGTTTTAGAAAAGTGCTGGTAAAGGATTAAATCACCAGGTACTGGGCCAATAACCAAACCTGAATACTACAGACATCTCAATATGCATTAAAATGAAATTACTGCTGTACAAAAAGAAATTGTACAAAAATGAAGCCTAATTAAAAGCACAAGAAAGCAGCACATTGAAATCACTTAAATTACTATGAAATACTTCAGGGCCCTCTAGTGGTTTAATCTCTGGCACAAGAAAAAAACCCATGAAGAATTGTTTTTAAAATAAGGCTACTGAGGTGCATTGCAATAATGTGTTCTATTTTTGTCACTCTCATGTAATTAAGGGCATTTAGGCTGGAGAGCTGCCTAGCAAATTACCAGACATATGTAAAAACTACAAACTAATCCCTGTCCACTAAATCAGCTAATGGGTAGCATTTTTTGTCTTCATAAAAACAAGAAGTCACTCATTAACATTCTCAACTGCGCACAACGAAAAAAACACAAAGAAAAAGGAAAAAAGAACCACAACCACTCTCCCAAATTCACACCAGAATGACTATTTCATTAAAAATTGAAATGGCAAGCTCTGAACTAGCTCTCTACAGCCCAGAACTGCACCGTTAAAAAGAAAAAAGTGAAAAACTGAAATTTTCTCCCAAAAATTGCATCTGCAAGATTTCATCCCCTCTGTTCAGAAGACTGCTTCATCCTTCACCTATCACTCTAAAAATTACATCCTATTCTGGCTTTATTACACAGCAAAACTGATACAGAAAACAGGTAACAAATTTCCTCTTGAAGCACACCAAGAGAACTCAAAGCAAAGAGATGCTCAGTCACAAAACTACCAAGTCTGTACCCAAGACCAAGATGGTGCAATAGCACAAACAGGATGAAACACCAGTTGCAAAGGTTTTCTACACCTATCTACATCAATAGAAAAAGTAGTTTCATGTCTTTTAGAGACCTCAAAACTATGACAAACAGGAAAAAGAAGCCACATAACACCTCTTTTAGATCTGGAATGTAAGTGCATGAACTTGGAAATCATTCCAACAGATCCTATGACTAGGAGTGTGGTGGCAGGACTGTGGCAATGACAATGTTTAGGTGCACAAAATCTGTCACAAGCCAGAGACAGAAGCCATGAACTTCAGTCTAAATACAACTCAGGAGAAGTGCCCAGAACTCGGTGGGATTTGGGAATTTATAAACCCAGCAGCAAACTGCAATGGATGCTAAAAAGCTTTAGCAGAGAAACCTTCCAGCTCTCTGCAGCATTCTGTGAGAGCTCTCTCTTTCCCATGCAAACTATTAAAAACAACGCTATGGGTTTTGTAAACCACCTTTGCTACCTTGCACCTGCAGTTGTTTGTAGGATTGTTATGATATCGACTAGAGAAATATCTTGAAATGGGTGTTGTAGAATTTGACCAATCACCCTGGGAGGTGGATGACCAAAGGTCCAATGACCTTACACCATGTAAGAATACTAAGGTATAAAACGAGATGTGTATAATTAGATAAAGGCTACTTCTCCTTGCTTCCTGGACTGAATCTGTGTTGGTTTTCTCTCCATCCCTGCTACAACAGCAACAAACTGCAGCCACTCTGAAGAAGGCCAGGACAGAGCGACACATCCATCCCTGCTTCTGGATCCCAGCTCCACCAAGGGCTGCGGGAAAGAGAACCCCAGACAACAACCCCCCCACAGAACTCACCTCATGGAGGTGATACTGTGGATGAGCTTTTCAGATTGATCTGACAGCCGGGATGGAAGAATTATCTCGACTGGCTGCAGGCGCAGAACCCGACTCTCCAGCTCCGAGCGGGAAGCGCAGTCCCGAAAGCTGTCAAAAATTACCTCTCCTGTAGTTGGCTGGATCGCCTGCCAAACAAAAACACACACATGTATATCCACTGGATATTTACATTTTCAGGGACTGCTTCAGTGGCTCAAGCTGTGAAACCAGGAAGGAAATCTGTGGTGTACAGCACAGAGCTATACAGCACCCCCAGACACGGTGAAAGTGGCAGATCAAAAAACCTGATTGTGCTTTTTCTCAAACTCATGATACAACTTCAAAACACTAAAACAACTTTGTTTTGGTAAGTGACAACAATACCATATACATTTACAAATATAAATGTGCTCTTGTTGTTACCAGTCCATCGCTGTTCCCGTGTTAATACCAGACAAATCTATCACCTGAAGTCTATGAAATGCACCTGTAATTCAAACTGGAATTTGAACACTTGCTTCTGTTGTTCTCTCCCAGCTGCAGTGTGACATTCAAACACAAGCACAATCAACACACTTTTTAATTAATTCATTACCAGCTGACTGGGCTTCAGTTATCACTGTGTTTTGCTGGTTAAACAGGACTGAGTGTAATCTTCACCATAAAAGACAACACAAATCTGAAGCCTAAAGGGTAAAAAACCCTAAGTCTCTTCCTCCAAAGAATGGCATTTTGTAGAGGAAAAAAGTGCTCACACCCTTTAAAATATTAACCCTAAAAATATTTAAACCTTGAAGTTTGTAAAGCATCTAAACGAATGATTTCTCTAGCATATTTGGTTAAAATACTAATATGTTTTGAAGTGAAACAGCAGCAAAACCAGTTTGATAAATGTTCAACTATCAACTCCATACCTTTTCTGCAGTTTTCAAATATAAAACCATTACAGTTCACACACAGCTATGCTACCAAAAAGTGCCTCTTTTTTGGAAAAAAAAAAAAAAAGAAAAAAAAGAAACAATTCCTACTCCCCCACAAAATAAAATCTGAAAGACAGAACAGTCATGAACTTAACAAGGTAGCCACCCACCTCCCCAAAAAAAACCCAAAACGCACAACAACCCCACACAACCCTAAAATACTGACTCCCTGAGAAACCAACTTACCACAATGCCTGTAACAATGTCACCTTTCTTCCTGTCTTTGAGGCTGTCCC
The DNA here is from genome assembly GCA_013397815.1 of Aleadryas rufinucha. Taxonomy (NCBI): domain Eukaryota; kingdom Metazoa; phylum Chordata; class Aves; order Passeriformes; genus Aleadryas; species Aleadryas rufinucha. The sequence continues at coordinate 14,532 of VZTH01003976.1, forward strand.
CATTTTCACAGATACAGAGGAGGTAGTTATCAGGGACATCTGCTGTTACCCCTTCAACATCTACAGAATCGTCCAGCTTCAACAAAGGGTTCACATGTAACAAATGTTCAAAAAAATAGTACAGAGATTTGGGTGGATTGCCTTCCTAGATCTAAGTCTTGTACTCTCAGACATTAACCTAACAGTCTTTTTAGCTTCTGGTATCTAGTAAATTAATTTGAGAAATTAAATTTAAAAACATGAGCTAGGTAAGGCACGATAGAGGAAAATAAAACATGGAAGAAAAGAAATTATATTCACTGGTTAAAAGATGTTTCTATCTTACGTTTCCATTTTCCAGGCAAGACCTGCAGGACACTGCAGATTTGGTAAGTCCACTCTGTGACTTCAGAAAGCAACTGGAGTAAACACAACAAACCTACAGCCCTGAGGAGAGTAAACTCTTTGTAAAAAGCCAGCAAGATGTTTTACCACAACATAAAATTAAAGGAACTTTATTTCCTGCTGCCACTCTTATGTCAGCCACTAGCTGCTCATGTTCCATCCTGCTGATAATACTAGAATCAAGGCCTCCCAAAGGTTAGTCTGAAACCAAGTTTATTTGAAAAGGATATCTTCTCCAATAAGTGTAGACTTAGTGTAGAGGGCAGTCAGCTTACGGCTGAAGAGAGAGCTTTTATTTTCTCCAGCAGCTTTCAGTGCTGCAGTTTCCATTTGTTTTATTACTCCAACCTACAGGTAGACAAAAAAGAAACAAAGTTAGATCTCCGGTAATAAATTATTATTTTTATTATTCTATATATATGGTAATCTTTTAAGATGTGCAAACAACAAATGCATAATTCAAGCTGGAATACATCATCAACAGAAAGGGCTCTCACATCTATCCTACTAATGAGATTATGAGGCACTGCTTTTCCTGACCCTTTTCCTACTCCTAACTGCCCTCTCAACTTCTGTCCCTGTGCTTCTTGTCCTATTTTGAAACAATTTAGCTGGAGGTCACTGCTTATTAGAGAGTGGTTGCTGCATCCAATTTAGAATCAACAAGTCCTTTTCGTAGAAAAGGAAGTAGAAAAAGAGGTTATCACCAGAAAGCCACAGAATTACAGGGATCCAAAACAGGAAGGAATAGAGGGAAAAAAAATGGCCTGGGATAAGAAAAACAAGAATGTGAGGAATAAAAAAGCAGAGAGACTATATGTACATTTCTCCTCTTTAAATGCAAAAACTTGATATAGAAACACTGAGAAAATTAATTGTTCTGGAACTGTTCCTGAAAAAATGAAGATACTTCTCTGAATCTGCCAGAGGTTCATGACACCCCCAGCACAGAGAACCTGAAACAAAGGGAAGTTGGCCATTTCTATTGCAGGAACCAGTGATAATGAGCGGCCCACTTCTCGGCTGAAATCAGGCTCTGGTACAAGCAGTGCAAGTTCTTTCTGAGCTGTTCTGTTCTGAGTGTGACAGAAGTCAGGGGTAACCTTGTGTCCCTTGGCGACGAGGCGGCGCACGTGGACGAAGAGCCGGTGGCTGGGAATGCTGGCAGTCATGAAGTTGTGATCCAGGTGACAGTAAATGTTCAGTTCTTTAGCTGCGATCTGCGAGGGGCAACAAGAGTCAGCCAACGGGTCACAAAGTAACTCAAGAAGGAAAGGAGCTTATCTCTATGACAACAGTGATGCACGGCTACAATTAAAAGCTCAGTGACGAAGGGAAAACATTCCAGGAGAAAGCCTGGAGGGGCCCCTCCACCTTCCCCAGCGCTGCTATAAACAGGGGATTCACTACCACAGGCTGCAGGTGTCAGGTTTTAAGGTTGCACCTTGATCTTTACCACTGTGAGGTAAATCGCCCACACTGCACACACAGGGTCTGAAACACAGCTCAACAAAAGGTCAAATGGTTTCCACGCCACTGAAAACGCAGCCGAAATGGAAGCATGTAGTTTGTGGTCATAAAGATGGGATTAACCTGGCCAATCAGCTAAAATACTGAAATATCAATATTGAACAGCACTGGGAACTAAATAAAAAAGAGTAATAACACTTACTAAAATGTGATATTATCATGGTGTGATTTGTATTTGTCTTTTTGCCCCTTAGCAAAAAGGCAGGTGTTCACTGACCACATAATGTGGTCCTAGGCAGGACCTGAAAGCAAACACTGACCTGTCTATCAGGACAGCATATTTCTATTTCTGGACTGTAAGTACACCAGCAAATGAGCAGACAAATTACACAGCACAAATATGATGGGGAAATGAATTCCCAGTAACCAAGCAACATTTCTCACTGGTCTGAAGTGTGGAAATAGCACCAGACAAAGGTTGGTAGCAACGACTTTGGGACAGACCATAAGAAAAAGCATCATGAAACATTTATGAACCATCACTTTAGAATTATGTTTGTTACATAGTCCTCTCCAGGTCGTACAGATCTGCCATGTGTAGGTGCCACATCTGGCATGCATTCAGGGTGCTCTCTGCACCCAGGCTACACCTGATATATTCATCGTTTTTAACGCCACTTGCTCTGCTGTCTTTCAATCTGAAAGACTCCTAATGTGATATATTACAGTTATACATTTTATATATATATTATAGTAGAGTTCTGAGACATGATATATAATTCACCACTGAAAGTTTTTCATCTTTAACTCTGACAAAAAATTATTCTAGGAACTCACCTTAAATTCTCAACATACAAGATAGCAACCCCTACCACATGATTACAAAATAATAAATGCCATTTTGGCAAAAAAATATGTGCATAATGGATAGTCTTCTATGTCAGCATGCAGAGATTTTTCATCTCAATTTCAAGTAACAAAACAAAAAACTTATGCCCCCAAAGAAGTGTCCCTTCTGGAAGTGGCCACAGACCTAGGAGGATACCAGCATAATGCAAGCACCTTTCCACAACCTTGGCAAAAATTACCTCTGCATCTTCTCCAAAGAACCGGTACTTGTATCCACATTCCACACACAAAACAGCATCTTTGTATTTTTTCTTCATTTCTATGAACTGGAGTTCTAGTGGAGTGTAAATGCTTTTGGTTCTTTTATTAAGATTTGTATCTGAAAAATTTTGAGAATTTTCATAGGACTTCAGGGACACAGAAAACTGACTAAGATTACACTGTAACTCCTCCTGCAAATAAAAGATGGAAAAGTATAATTAGGAACCATCAAACAAATCAATTTCCCCCCCCATGGCTTACACTGACCACAGAGCTAAAGATTGTTCTTGCATTGAAGAGCCCCCAAAGCTGCAGCGCAACTATTGAAGCAGGATATACAGAATACAGTATATTTGGAATTAAAAGGAATTAAAAAGTAATGAAAGGCAAAGTTAGTTAGTCCTCAGACAGCTCAGGTGAAATCAGAACCCTGTTGTAGCATAAGCTCTCAAAGCAGAGACCAAGACAATGCAGGCTTCAAAGACTGGCCAGTCTGAACTGGCCATACATTGAAATAAGGATTTATTACTGCTCCACTTTACAGGTGAGAAACTCCAGCATGGAGATTTCTGATGTTCCAAAAATCCACAGTAAATCAAGAAATAAACTAATTTAAGTCTCAGTTCCCTGTCTCAGCTACCAAAACTGTACTCCTTCTCCAGTCTGCACTTCCTCCAGAAGTTCAGCAAACCTCCCAGAGTAACTTAAATACAGACAATCTACACTACAGTTTCTAAAACCTTAAATGTGAAAGGCTTTGAGCCCACTCTGCCTGCAGTTTATCACTTACAGTGACATTATGTAGCCTATTCTTGCCAACCAACTCCAGCTCTACAACTGTGTGCTGTTCTGTAATGTCAGCAGTCATGGGTTCCAAAGTGAAGAGAAAAATGCTGGAAAGTATTTTACTTACAGCAAAGTTCCTCCTCACTTATATCACAACATCCAGCACAGATAAAATTAGATACCAAAAAAAATACAAAGACAACACCCTCCAGAATTTTCTAAAGCATAAGACTGTTCAAAACTTCACTGATCAGGTTGTGCTATAAATTCTGTATTTGCAAATAAATCCATTAAATTTCCATTTCTACCAAGTGCCCCACTTGAGATTACAAGAAACAAAGTGAACAGACTGTTTAGCAGCAATGGCAACTCAGAAAAAACACAGAGATAGTTTAAATCACATACTTTGGGTCATGGGAATGTACAAAGAGTGCAGTCAGACACCAGCTGGGGAGAAACAACACCTAGACGTAACTGCAAAATCCCCACAAGTGCACACCATCAAGGAAGAGAGCACAGCCCAGCACAAATAAAGCTGCACTAGGGCCAGAACTTGGGTGGCCTCACGAGCTCAAACGTCTCTGCTGCAAAATCCTCATCCCAAGGACTCGCCAGTCTTCCATCCAAGGTGTGTGCAGCCAAACAAGACAACCTTGTCTCGTTTTACAGGAGATTGTCGTGACAAAGCATGGGTAATAAGGGCTTGAAAGAAGGCAAAAGGAGTAAAAACAGACACAAAAGCTGACTTGGTGAGATAGCTGTAAGTCAGCAGCTGGAGGAAGGTCACTGAGAAAAAAGCAAGACACAAGCACCTAAAAGGAGCCGTTCCAAGGAGGCCAGGCCAGCCCTGGAATCAGTTTTCTGTGTTCTCCAACTGATGACACCTTCACAACCACAACCTCTTACCACAACAGAATTCTCTTGCCATGAGCTGCTCACTTCAGTATCTGGATCCCACACTCACACAAAGCAGACATCCCCAGTGGAAGGGCACAGCCTCCAGACAGAGCAGGCTAAAGGCAGCTGTACAGCTTTTCACACAAGCTCCTTCCCTCAAAACACCAGATGTACAGCTCCACTAAAGAGCAGTTGCCCTAGTAAGCCATGAGATGCATTCTAGGACCTCAGTACATCAAACTGAGCAGGCTGACCCCCCAAAACCACCAATTAACTGATGTTAACTGGCCCCATAATTACAGGGGAAGCAAAATACTATTACTCCACTCAAGTCTCTTGACTTGCACCGTACATATCATGATGAGAACTTTTCATGTGAGCTACCCCTATCTTCTGCAGATGAAAAAGCAGTGATACCTGTACTAGTCCGATCTACCAGCAACTGGATTAAGCCACATCTCAGTGATAATCCTAAACAATATTTCTGCAAAAAAAGCCTGTTAGAAATTTGAGAGCCCACGTCAGAACCGGCAGAACTGAAAGCAAGCTGAGCAAAGTGCCACTCTGGACGTGTGTTATTACGGTATTCCAGCTTCCCCCACAGCCACAAGTCACACCACCAGTGCCTCTGCTCTCTCAGGATGCTGCTGTTCAATGGTATCACTGAAGAGCCAGAGCAGCCACCCTGCTCACCAGGCAAAGAGCAAACATTCCTACACACGCACAGGTCTGTGGGGTTCTGCTGCACCATCCCATGTCAGAGCACAGAACACAAAAGGAAGCCTGTGCCAAAGCTTGCTGGTTTAACCCATAACAAGCAGCCCACACACACCACAGGACCACAGCTCTGCGTACCTTCTGTGTGACCTTCGGGCCACTGTCCCAAGATGGAAGAGGATTTTTCAGCTCTGAGTTTCTCCCAGTAATACTGGGACATTTTTCCAAACTCAGAGATTGTTTCTCCTGAAAGCCATCCTCACGGACTCTGGTACACTGCTGGTTGGAATCACTGCAGAACTCTCTCAGCTTGTCCAGAGTTTGCAAACAGATACGGGACTTTTTACACTTCTGAGGCTCTTCTTTAGTGAAAATATACAACAAAAACATATTAGCAATTTATTTTCTAAAAGAGAATGTCTACTAGAAGAACATCAGTAAGCACAGAACACAACCATTTTGCTCCATGTCTCTTTTCCCCACATTCCCTCTCCTCTCCCACTGCAGTATTTCTGCCAGCCTGACAGAATCATGCACGTAAACAGCTTGGTTAACTTCCCTGGAAAACCACTATTCCTCACCTGTGTGCTTCTTTCTGTGTGGGAAGAGATGCAGCATTTTTTTTTGGACTGACAATGGCACAGCCACAAAGTTAGCCAAGAATACTGGGAATCAAACAGATTTGCTTTCAGTACATTTTTTAAGCAGACAATATTGCTTCTCAAGGGTGTTCTAGGGATGCCTCAAAGCATCACACCAACAAATTTAATACAGTTACCACTCTGAAACTTAAGAGGTTAATTCTTTTTACTGAAATGTAATGAACTTTATATTCACTGACTTGTTTTCATACCAGCATTAACTTATTAAATTCTCTGCTCAAAGCCAGATGGAACACCAGCACTTCCAAGGCAGTGGAGCAGCTGCTGTTCCACAGCAGGAGCCCTGCATTAGAACTGTTCACTCTGAGGCAGCCTTCAGGCACACCAGCCACAGAGCAGGCTCCACAGAGCTGCCAGCGCCAGCCACGCTTCACAACAGGCCTAAGACTCTTCAACCAACACAGAAAGGAAAGTGGCAGCACTTCTGCCTGGACCTCTGGACTTCACTGACTTAAGAACCTCGTAAAGCTGAGTCAGATGAAGGGGATTTGCAGAGTAGTTCTGGAGCAAGGCTCAAAGGCCCAGCTTCTGAGCCACAGAAAGGTGCTCACCATGGCTCTTCAAAGATGTATATTATACCCAAGAGATGCTTCTTGAAGTTGCTGCCAAAACACTTTCTAACATTTGACAATGAAAAACTTATTTACTGGCTGTCAGTGCTTGAGGGTTTGCTCACAGTCCACTCACTTTTAGCCTGCGTCTTCAGTGGGTTACAGATCTCTTCCAGAGTAATTTGTCGTGCCTTGATCTTCTTCTCACAGGGTTCATTGATTTCGGTAGATGTGCTCCTTTTTGTGCCAAATTCAGAAGCCTGAAACGTAAATTAAACTAGCAAGTTCATTTACCTTTTCTGTTTGCTGTCCTCTGAAACCAGCAACTTCACAAAGAGTTAATGCAAAATAATCCAACCTCCCATCCCTGGCATTGTTCAAGGCCAGGTTGGAGGGACTTGGAGCATCCTGCTCCTTCAATGTCTTTTGAAACACGCACTTGGAACACTGTGTAAACAGAAAATCCATCAATTTTGCTGTTTCATCACTGATCTATTGCAAGAAGCTTGAATAAATATGAAGAAGTAAATTATAACTCCAACAAAACATCAACACTTTGCAGAGAAGCACAGCACAGGTGCTTTCAGCAGCTTGCATCCACATGTCATATGATAACCTCAGATGGTTTATCCAGGGAATTGCAATTTCCTTAGAGCTACGCAGGAACTCCAGCCTCACCAGCTAAGCCCAAAACCTCCCACAGCCCACATGAGCAGCACTTTTCAAGTCCACTGTTAAATACCACCAAATTAGCACTAATTAGGAAGTTTTTTCTGCAAGGGCAGAAAGCTGTAATCACACCTTTCAAAATATATTTGGAGCAAAGGTAACCAAAATAGCTGACTTGAGTCACAGGCAGAAAAAGCAAATGCCCTTCCAGGGCCAGAAGGGTCTGGAAACAACAACTACAGGGAGACTGGAAAATACAAATGAGAATTCAGAATGAAATCTAACTGCAGAGACATAGCCACTTTCTCCCAGTGGTGACACAGGATCATTGCAGGCTCTTCACAGCACTTCATTGCTCTTCATTGCACCTCACAGCACTCAGACCTGGAGTGACCCGAGCTCCAGCCCCTGGGTCAGGAGCTCAGCTCACTGTGTGCCAGAGCTGCCCAAAAAATGTGATTCATTCCTGAGTGTGCCCCAAGCCAGCAGTGACACAGGGCAGAGAGACACGGGCTGTCCCATCAGTGCTGGCCAGGCCTGGGTGCTTGCTGTGCTCCACAGCTCCAGCTCACCCCAGCGCCCTTCCCCTGCCCTTCCTGACACACACGAACAATCCAGGGCTGGTGACTGCCCAAGCACTGCCCCTCTGTTAGCACTGATTCGGAAGTGCCAGACAGGCTCTGTGACCCCAGCCAGCCTCTCCACCTGCTCAGGGGCAGGGCCTGTGCCTGGGCCGGGTCTTCCTAACCTGCAGCTGTGAGTTTGGTACTGTCAGGAACTGGGTTCAGCTGCAGGAGATGTGGACCCTGAGTACTCTGACAAGTTTGCAATGCATACATGGACGTACACAACATCCTGATTTACATCCTTAAAACTTGGTAATTCCAGGACATCCTTGACTAAGGGATGCAGCTGCTGCCCGTCCCACTGATCAGGTCTCACTTCTCGCTGAGCAGGCTTCAAAGTACACAAAGACCAAACCTTAGCGAACATCCTGACTTATGACAATCTCAACATATTTCACATTTTGCCAAACTAGAAGGCACAACGTGTGCCAGGGATCCAACACTGGAGTGAAGCCCCAAAGACATGGACCAACACCCTGGCCTTGTCCAGCTCACCAAACTCATGCCAAGCTCCAGCTCCTCCAAAACAGGTACATCCCGTATCACAGAATCCCAGGATACTTGGGGTTGGAAGGGACCTCTGGAGCTCACCCAGTCCAGCCCCTGCCCAGGCAGGGTCCCCTGGAGCAGTGACACAGGAACGTGTCCAGGGGGGTTGGGATGGCTCCAGACAGGGACACTCCAGGCCCTCCCTGGGCAGCTGTTCCAGGCCTCTGCCGTTCCATGGAC
>VZTH01003976.1:23530-133822 GCA_013397815.1 Aleadryas rufinucha
GTGGGGCTTTGGGGGTTTTGGGGTGGGTTCTCGCTCATGCCGTGGCCGCGGGGTATCGCGCCGGTTATCGCTCATGAAAGCACAGCTGCGGGCCAAAGGTCCCGCTTCGGCCATGGCACCGGCCCAGGCTCTGTCCAACTGCCCATTCCCGGGCTCCGGCAACACTCCCATCATGAGTGGGGTGGTTTTGTTGCAATTAGAGAACCTGCAAAAAAAAAAAAAAAAAAAANNNAAAAAAAAAAAAAAGAAATTAGAGAGCTTATTCTTAAGACACGTTGTAACGCACTTCGTGCTTCCCCGGCAGGAATGAGTACAAGTACTTCCAGAGGATGACGAGCACGTCCCGTGTGGAAGGTAACGTGCGGGGTGTGTGGCATCGGACACCCCAAACGCGGCATTCTGCAGTTCCCTGCCCTGGCCCCCTGCCTGCTCACAGCCTCACCGCTATTGCAGCCCTTTGGAATCGTTCGGGTCAGATGAGGAAAGATGATGAATCAGATATTTCAGAGGAGGTGCAGGTGATCTGTTAAGCATCAGTTGTCAAATCCTTCTTTCACCAGAAGAGTAGAAAACTTCATCTAAAGTTTACCTAACACGTCTTTACATGAAACTCCAAGTTAAAAAGGGGAAGGTTTTCAGAAGCTGCAGCGGTGGTTTGTTTTTTTCAGTCTGCAGTAGCTTATCTAACTTGTTTGCTGTAGCTCAGCCATGGCCATTCGATCCACCCCTCTGACCCCTGTGACAGTAATTTTGCTGCGTTTTCTGGGTGCTGAGCCATCCCCGTGCAGCAGAAAATCCAAACCATGCTGATAGTGTAGAGCAGAAATACTGCAGTTGTTCGTCAGCACGGTGACTTTTTCATGGTTTGTGTAGCTGCTTTCTTATGCCGTTAAAACTCACTTGTTTGGTAAAAACTCACTTGTGGTCAGTTTGATATCTCCCCTTGTTTCAATTACATGACTTACTCAATTTTCTGATTTGAAGGTCTGTTCCATAATCCCCATGGAATGTCAGATCTCATTTTGAAACAGTCCTAAGTGAAAGACTGTACTTACATTTTGGAGACCTGATTCAGCCCTTTGCAACCTTATATGTACCAAAAAAGGACAAAACACAATTGACAGTTCTGAGTCTTTTTAGATGGCTGCAAGCTGCATCTTACCTTGCCACAAATAACCTGTGATCAAGAAAAAAGATGTTTGAAATACAATTAAAAAGAAACATTTTGCTCCATCCTGCCATTTTGATAAGCTGTGGTCTTGGATGCTAGGCAGGTGAACTGCTTCATAATCTGACTTCTTAATGGATTATGCTGCCATAGGTGTTCACATCAGGGATGTCAGCATTGCCTCTGTTGTCTCTCAGCCTGGAAACAACGTGGAAAGAATGACTATGCTGGCATTGTGTTTATTTCTCTGACAACTCCCATTTCCTCATAAAGAAAAACATTCTTTTCCTTAGCAGCTTGACGTGTAAGAGGTAATCAGGTTATGAATGCTTGGGTTTGGTCAGAAGTTACATTTATTGGGTGAATGGTATATGATTGAAGACCTCTAGCACATTGGCTTCAGATTAAATGTGACTGGTTCTTCTAGAAATTATTGTGAGTAGGTGAATGTGTGTGAGACTGTTCCAGTGTCAGCTGCCTGACAGGGTTGAGCCCTCAAACAGGCTCCTCTCTGCCTGTAGCTCATCTGAGACCTGGGGCCTGAGCTTGTGCTTTTGTCAGCCACTGAGGAGGGGCTTGGAAAGAAGAGCAAAGCCATCAGTGTCCCTAAACAACTCAAATCAATTCTCTATTGCTCAGGTAAACAGAATGCACTGATAATGGGTAAGAAAACATGGTTCTCCATCCCTGAGAAGAACCGTCCTTTGAAAGACAGAATTAATATTGTGCTCAGCAGGGAGCTCAAGTAAGTATGGTGAATAAGGGCCCTGTAAAACAAATCAAAACCTGCACCAAAAAATGTCTATAGCATTACAACATGGACTAGTTTCAAATGTAACATTTTTGATACCTGGTTGGAAAGCATTTCTCCTGTTGGTTCTGAGTGTTATAACTACTTTACTCGTAATTTTTAATTTTTTAAAATTCATTCACAAGGTAATTGTCATTACTTTGCATCATGAGAGCTACTTCTAGCTCTACTCACTAATCTTTTGACAATTTTCAATAGTGTTTCTGACTCATGTATTTAGCAGTATTTCTCTAGTTCCTTCTTAGATTGGTGGCCTGAAATCCATTTTTTGAAGTTTATTTTTATTAGGATTTGTGGATGAACTGTCCTTTTTCAGACCTGTCTTCTTGAATGCATCACCCACAGTCACTAAAATATTTTTAAATACAAATGTCCACTTGTAGTGGTTTATTGCTTTGGAGGGTGTTGGTGGATTTGCAGCTGAGTATGTGGGTGGACAGGGAATATTGGCTTTTCAAGTAGTTTTATTTTAAGGAAAATGCACTTTTTTTAACGTTCTGGAATTCAAGTCAAAATCTACATTTAATTTCTTGATTATCTGTATATAATGACCTAAGTTTAATTTATAGATTATGTATTTATATTACATATATGTAAATTTCTCAGTTACACTTTTTCAAAAACATGTTATAAAAGTTCAGATTTTTAATTTATAACGCCTCCTAAAATATGGTGAAGCTCTGATCTGTTGAACAATCCTGCAGTCAGATGAGACTTCTAGCATAATATATCAATAACAGGCACTACAAAATAATTAAGTAACGTGAAACATTTAGTTATTTGTTAATTCAGCAATTCACATTTTGTATCTCATTTGTGTTGATGATCATGATGAATTGTCCTTTGTTTACTTAGTAATAAAACTTTGCTTTTTCTAGGGAAACCCCAAAAGGAGCACATTATCTTTCCAAAAGTCTGGATGATGCTTTAGCTCTTTTGGATTCACCAGAGTTAAAAAGTAAAGTAGACATGGTTTGGATCGTGGGAGGCACTTCAGTGTACAAGGTACATTTAGCCTCCTCCTAAATTACTCATTTTCTCTGATGGGATGAGGATGAAGTTCCTATTGCTGCTGCTTTAGGAAGTGCTTTCCGTTCCCATTACCACCAAACTGCAGTGATTGCAACAGAACAAGTCTTAGGGAATAAGATCTCATCTCTCCAGTTCAGAATACCCATCCAAAAACTGAACATTGCTCTTGCCAATGGGCCAGTGTCACACAGTTGTTGTGCTTTTGAGAGCTCTTCTTAAATACCTAAATTGCTAGGTTTTTCAGACAAAGCCCATATTGTTGTGTTTATTTTACTGAGCCCATGTTGTTGTTTATTTTACTGAGATTGCTGACTGACCCTGCAAAGGATGTGAAAAGAAAAAAAGAGAAAAATGCTCCAGCATTTTTAGCCAGAGTATGACACTTTATACATGTAAATGGGGAAGAAAATAGGATTTAGAGAGAGCTGACGGGTCATGGTGTCAGCAATAACAGGACATAATCATACAACAAAAGGTCACACTCACTCTGCTTTCCCATCTGGCAGTGTTCCTACTGCTCCCACTCCCTGGGTCAAGAATTGTGAAGCAAATTCTTTTTAACAGTAAAAGAAACAGTGCTGCTGTCCTTTAGTCATTACAGGCATGCTGGGAGATACACTCCAGTTGTTGTTTGGCACTCAGGCGTCAGATGTGTGATGACAGTGCCATAATGCACCTGGTGGAAAATTAGGGCTGATCCTGTGCCTTGTGTATGGGGTAGGAAAATGCCTGTTCCTGGTACTTCTTGCCTTTACGGGTTGTGCCTTTCATGAACCTCTTCTCTGTGTGTGAGGAAATGCATCTTTTACAGTAAAAACAGTGAAGTAGTTAGAGATTGCTGAGGTTGTAAGAAAATGAGGTGCATATGACCTCAACCAAAAGTGATGTGTGTGGAGGCTGAGGACAGGAAAAAGAGTAAGAATGAGAAAGGGTAAGGATGAAACGGAATAAGAGAGAACTGCTGTTCCTCCTGGTGAGGTCCACTGTATATTCAATGTGCAAATGCATTCAGCCTCTAATCAGATATTGTCCTACAAAAGAAATGTCCTTCCCTCTCAGCCATAACAGTGCCTGTTCCATGCATGCAGAGGGTGTCTGGAGAGGGATTCTCCTCACAGAGGGCACAGCTGCCCAGCAGGAGCCAGAGCCAGCTGTGAAGAGCTATTGCTTCTGCTGCTTCTTCCAAGAGCACCTGTCTTGGAGGCTTCTATTTTAACTATTTTTCCAGCCTCTGGCTGATATTATTGGTAGAAAAGAATGCCTTTTTTAGACCATTACTCACCAATACTCAGACTATAAATTGGCAGTTTTGATCAAGAGTAATTTGAGATGTACTACTTGTGCTGATCAGTACAAGGGAATGTGTCTCAAAGTAGTGAGATACCTGGTTACCCTGGACATGGAAAAGCATTGAGAGAGATGGGAATGTCCAGTCTGGAGAAGGGAAGGCTCCAGGAGACATCAGAGCCCCTACCAGTGCCCAAAGGGGCTCCAGGAGAGCTGGAGAAGGGCTTTGGACAAGGGTCTGGAGTGCCAGGACACAGGGAATGGCTTCCCACTGCCAGAGGGCAGGGATAGATGGGATATTGGGAAGGAATTTGTTCCCTGTGAGGGTGGGGAGGCCCTGGCACAGGGTGCCCAGAGAAGCTGTGGCTGCCCCTGGATCCCTGGCAGTGTCCAAGGCCAGGCTGGACATTGGGGCTTGGAGCAGCCTGGGACAGTGGGAGGTGTCCCTGCCCATGGAACAAGATGAACTTTAAGGTTCTGTCCAACCCAAACCCTTTTGTGGTTCTAAAATTTCAGCTATTTCCCCCCTTTCAAGCATCTACTCAAGACATTTCAAAGGAAAGCTTAATTACATTAGAGAGAAATCTGACCGTTTTATACAGATTCCTGCACTCAAACTACCTCTGTGATGCTAACTGAAAGGGTTTGATGGGGACCATACACCTCTACCAAAACTGCAAGTAGTATTTTTAGTGCCTGTATTAAAGATGCACAAAGGATTTTACAGGACTATTTCCACTATACTATGTAGAAATGTGTGGGAAGTCAAATAGGAATTGGTAATTGAGGTGAATAATTTTATTCAGTAGTTGTAGGTATTTGGTTTTAAAGCATTATTTTGATCTCACTAGTTTGTGTGACTCAAAGGTTGAGAACTGAGTTTGTCCATTTGTCCAGCTATGCTTGCTTATGGAAAGGGCTCCCCCATTTTGATTATTCAGGCTGCTACAGCACTGTCTTACAGGAAACCACATCTGTTTATACTTTGTACTGTCAAACAGGAAGGATGTTCACATGAGAGCTTCTTGTTGCCCCTTTAGATCAAGGCAAGCACTTGCAGGTGGCAGATGTGCAGGTTCCCAGTGGAATCTGCATCCAGCTTCTCTGTGACGGTTTTCTGTCTGACCCTGTCTCCTGTGGGCAGGGAACATGGTCTGTGCAGGTCATTTGCTGTGTGGGTTGCTAACTCCTTGAGGCACAGTGATTTTCTGTGGAGATCACTACAAAACAGAGCCACAGGCTCCCATGGCGCTGAGGTGGGGCTGCTCTGACAGCCTGTCAGGGGCTGCTGTGGGTGTCAAGGGAGGTGTAGGAGGATGTGGGGATTCTCAGGGCAGCAGTGCAGCTGCTCTGCCCAGGCTGGTCTATGGTCCTTGCCACAGTGAGGTCAGTCTGGTGACATACCTTTGGGGGTGGGGTCCTAGGGAATAGGGAGTAGACACAGAATGGGACTGGATGTGAGGGTGCACAACTGAGGGCATCTGTCAGGAGCTACAGCAGCAGCTTTGCCAGAGAACACCTCCAGGGCCCACATCATTAATTGAGATGGCGGGGTATTGCCCTGTGGAGCCTTTTAACACAGCTCCTAACCTTAGCACCATCTGATCAGTTAATCAGTTTGGCTTGGGGAGGTGCTCCATGGTCAGGGCTGTCGTCACCAGGCTCTGGGAACAGTCCTGCAAGCCATGTTTCTGTAGATGGTGTGAGCAGGGAATGTGCCCTGACCTTCCAGGCATTTGCTGTCCTGGGTTTCCCACACCCTTGGTGGGCACCCTGGGCCGTTCAGGATGTCTGAGCACCTGCCAGACAGCACATTGAAACACCAGCCAGATGTGACCTCCCTCGTCCAGGGAGCTGGGCCAGGGTGCAGCAGTGCCCGGTTGTCTTTTTGCGACACGGCTGTCCAGTCAGTCTCAGGTTCAGATGGCTGCAGTGCCCTGGGCAGCCTCTACCAACTGAGGCTGGCCAAGGTGGTAGAGCATGTGCTCCAGGATGGCATTTCAGAACAGGAATGGGATGGAGGCAGGGGATTGCTGCTGTTCACATCCTTCTCCTCCTCGGACTGCAGAAGAGGAAAGAGCAAGTCTGTGAACATTTATGAGGACGCAGAGCAGCCATCTCTTGGTTATGGCCATCTCTCCCACTGCCCCTCGGTTCTCAAAGACACAGTTCTCCCGGGGAGGGAGGATTGGCATCAGCTGCCTCAGGTCCTCTGTGAGCTGTGGTGGCCATCCAAGTCCTCGTGTGGGTCACGCTGGTGCTGTGCTCAGACACTAGGAAACTGTGACCTCTGCAACAGGGAAAGGTGGAGCAGTGGGGACAGGGACAGCTGGGTGGAGTGTTGGTATTGGCAAGTAAGAGCAGGAAAAATTGAAAACAGTTCCATCAGTTCAGTGACGGTTCAAAAAAACCCATGTGGGTGTCATCCTCTTGATTTTGACTGGATACTGATCCCCTCATCAGGTTTATAATCTCCTAATGTAGGCACAGGGCAGTAGCAATGTCCCCAGGGCAGCTTTTGGACTTCTTACAGCACAGATTTACCAGGTTAATATGCTTGGATCTTAGTGCAGTGCCAGACCAGCTCTGGAGGGCTGTGCCTGTAGGCAACTCAGGAGGCAGCTTCAGATCCTCTCTGCACTGTTCTGGATCTCCTGAGTTCCAGGAGTTGGAGTCGCCATTGTTTGTCTGGATGAGGAAGGAGGCGCCCAGCAGGTCAGTAGGGATCAGCAGTTCCAAAGCTGTTACACATCATAACAGGCACTCTGATTTTGTGTGAGCACTTCATGTTTTGAGGGATGTCTGCTGGCTTGTGAGTGCTTGTTATGTGCAGGGAGGCTTGTGGTGCTGTCTCACTCATTGGTTCTGGCCCTGGTGTCCCTCGTAGCTGCTAGAGCTTATCAGATGTACTGGAGCACAATTTCTGGGTTGGTTTCATCCCCAAGAAACTTCATTCATGCATATCGAACCTGCTCCCAGGTACAGCTCAAGCATGGTAAGTGGGGACAGCTGGAAGATTCATTAACAGTTGGACTCAATGATCTTGGAAGTCTTTTCCAGCCTTAGTGATTCTACAGTTCTGTGATTTCAAACACAGGTTTCTGTTCTGAGTTAAGACACTGCTGCACCTGTGTGGAGGTATTGTCTCTTGAGAGGTTCAGGTCGTGGCCTTGACTGAAAAATAGTGCTCTGGACATTCTAGGCAGGTCAGAGACCCACAGAATGGTTTAGGTTGGAAAGGACTTCATCTCATTCCAAACCTCCTGCCATGGGCTGGGACACCTTCCACTGTGTTACTGTGAGTGCACTCGGTATAAATTATATCAGTCTCTTTTTACTACCTTTAAACTGTGTGGTTTAGACTGGTCAAAAACAGAACAGATGTTTTACTAGGAGTGGGAACTGTGAGTCCATCACATTAAATATTAAATAGGGTCTTAAAAAAACCAAACAAAACCAACAACAGCAAAAACACACATCTACAAGTCTACTAAAAACCAATAGACCCAGGTGTCAACTTCCTTATGTGCACAGTGGGTTTTTTGATGTGTGGAGTGAGTGTGTCAGCATTCCACCAGCTCAGAACTGTGCATCCTCTAATTTCTCTTCAGTCCCAGAATAGGTGGCAAAACTGATGGAGTGGGCTGGACAGGGCAAGACCGAATTGAATCTCAGTGGGGAACTGCTTTATTCCTGGTGGAAATGACAGCTTTGTGATAAAGCTCCTTTGCCACCTTGTCTTGTCAGTATTCCACTGAGGCAGTGTCAGAGTCTAGGCCTCGCTGACCAGGCTCCTGTGCAGGCTCTGCTAGTGGAAGGTTTCGTGTGTGACACAAAATTTACTTCGCTGAAGTTTGCTGGAGTTGCCTTCTGAGTTGCCTACACACACAGGCCTCCAGAGCTGGTCTGGCAAACTGAGGAAGCATTTGCACTTCTTTCATGAAGGTGGGGACAGTGACACAGCTGGTTGGTTCACTCAGCTCATGAAACCATTTACCTACAACAGAGGTCTCCTCTGGGTTAAATTCAGCCTTCTTTGCAACACCTATGGTCAGTCCCTCCCTGTGGTCTTCCCTGGCCTGTTGTGGTGGTAGAGAGTTCCTGATGAAGCTGAATTCCTGCAGAGTTGGATAGGAAGTTGATTTATTCTTCTACTACAAAGCAGAAGTGTCTCTGTTTACAGAACACAACATGTTTTTATTGTGAAGCAGATTATGATTCTTCTGTCATTTTGCAAGTGTGACTCTTCATACATCCCTGTCCTTAAAGAAAAACATTGGTATTTGTGTACAGACTGGGTGGACACCAGTTCAGTGCAGTTCGATGCTTGTTGCTGTGACTTACCCTTTCATTTTTAACTGTTGTCTAGTAAAACAGCTTTTCTACAAATTAACCTCTCAGCAGTGCTAACAATTAGTTTTATTGGATTCCATTTGTTATTACTTGGTTCCTGTGCTTGCTGAAGTAGTACCTAATAGCCTGCTGTATGGTGAGTCACCTTCCACAAAGAGCATTGCTCGTTGCCAGTTTAAGGGAAAGGGAGGAACAGCTGCAAGCTTTTCAAAAATATGTTGTAACCAACCCCAGTGAAGCTTTTCATAGGTTATTTTAATACCCACGAAGTCTGGAAGAGTTGCTTTTTTTCAATCTCAAGACAAAATGTATATTCTTAATTCCTGAATTTGTTAGTGAAAAACTCACCTAATAAACACTATCTTAGAACATTTTCATCCAAGCAGCTTGGAAATGTAAAAACTTTGAGCACGTGTTACCATTTGGCCACAATCCAGAGATCCAACTTTGAAGTTAAACTAAGGGGTAAATTGATCTCTCAAGTTCCAAAAAGTAGAGCACACATCCCTAGCAGTGATATTCATAAAACTTCAGAACAAATTGTCTTGAGGTGTGGGCATCTCCCACCACCTAAACCTTACTGCCTCTCAAAGAGGTGTGATTCAGAAATTGCTTGTTGAGACTGGGCCTACTGTTCCTTTCTTCTCACAGGGCTATTCAAATTTTGTTGTTAACTTCTGTCAGATACCCCAGGCTCTGAGAATAGGTATTGCTGCCACTTACCAGGTGGAACTGACACAGGGCAAAATTATCCCTTTAGAAACTGCTCTTCAGCAGAGTCTAAAAGAGGAGATTCAGAGTATAATTTTCGCAGCTTTGCTAAAAGCCTGTGATACATAAAATTGTGACTGAGTTGTGTTGTTTCTAAAGGCAGCAATGGAGAAGCCAATTCATCATCGATTGTTTGTGACAAGAATCTTGAAAGAATTTGAAAGTGACACATTTTTTCCAGAAATTGACCATACAGACTACAAGCTTCTAACAGAGTAAGTACCAAAATGCGTACCAGGCTTGTCTTCAGAATAATCTAATTTGAATTTTTTAAGGGTTCCATTAAGGCCGTGCTGGTTTGAGTTAAGGGGTGAGTTTTTCTTGAGAATCATACTTTACTTACATCCTGGAATGGCACCACGCTCGGCACAGATTTCTTGGAACTTCGCTGTGTTCTTCAACTTTCCTGTAATCTTTACAGTAAAGAATTGCCTGTGTCAGTTTGGTTTGAAAGTAGCTTTTTCTTATTATTGCCTGGTTTAGAATTACTCAAATATTTACTAAGCTTTGTAACTCTCAGTATGTTGTTAGTAAATAGTATTTGGCCTCTGAATATCTTTGATAAATCGCCAGAGACAAATGGGTTTGACTGGAGAGGCTTGAGCTTTATACATTTCTAAGGTAATTCCTTTCCTCTTGAGAAAACTCCTTCTGTTGCATCCTGTGAAGTAGGCCCCAACCCTGCAGTACCCCCCNCCTTCTTCCTAACAAACGTAGTAGGAAAAGGTGTACAAAAACTTACAGTTTCTGCCATTCACTGTTTTTTCTTCTATATTATCCTTGTCATACTCCAGTTGTGCTTTTATGTCCTCTCCAACAAGATGACACCCAGCAGGCACTAAGGAGGCAGCAGAAATTCAGACACCTGCCTCAAGGACCAGGGAGGACAAGACCTGTTCCTCTTCCTGCTGCTCCTGTTTTGGCTCTCAGCTGGTTACAGACCAGCAGCAGAAGTAATAGAAAGTATGAGGAGTCAGACTCTGCAAGGGAGCACAGGGATGGATTAGCAGGGCCCTGGGGGAGGTAGGCAGGGGCAGGGAAGAGGGATGCAGGACAGACAAGGTGGGTGGGGAGGATGAGTCACCTTCTCCAGCTCCAGTATATTCTGAGCTACTCTGTGCGCATTTGAGTGTCCTGAGAGCTGACCCAAAGCTCCCTCTCTCTCTCGGCTGCTCCTCAGGTATACGTTGGTTTTGGCCAATGTACTGAAATGAACGTTGGCATTAGAACATAATTTTGTAAAATAACAGGTAATTTCCTCACTAAAGTGGAAAGCTGACGATGCCAAACCTTACCAAATAAATTTAAAATGTATCTCTCCCTCAAAGTCAGTATTACTCATACAAAATCCTTGTTCTTTCACAGGGAGATGAAAAGATTTTTGAAAGCGTCTATTAATAAGAAGTGTTTTAGAAAACCTGGAATATAGAGGAACTCTTTCTGTGGTAGCAGTCACCTGCTTTAGTAATCTCCTGCAGACTTGTGAAAAACCTTGTCCTTAGCATTTGCTCTAAACCAACTTAGGAAAAGCAAGGCAAGAATAGAAACCAAAGTGTTCCATAACCTCTTTTTCCTTGGCAGACATTTTGAGTAACATATTGGAGGCTTTAATAAAAATGTTTGTTGGGTATTTCTTTATTAAGCCAAAAATGGGGGGTTGTTTTGTGTCAGAGTATGCTTTCTTGATATAAAAGGTGTGCACATAAATTGTGGATAATAGTTAATATGATTCCTAAAAACAGTGGGCCTGTTCTAAAGACAGTGTTTTCATTTCTTTTTTCAAACAACTTGCTCTCCTAGTTGATTAGATAAATTACAGGTGAATCATAATGATATTCTTACCTACTTACTGGCTTTTGCTTTTTTTTCTCCTCTCTCCCTAGGTACCCAGGTGTCCCTGCTGATATCCAAGAAGAGAATGGGATCCAGTACAAATTTGAAGTGTATGAAAAAGCTGTTGTGGCACAATAAGTGAGATTTTGTACTTCTGTGTAAGGGCAGGTATTTTAAATAATGAAGTTTTACTGAGTGTAAAGATACATTAAATTTTTGAAGAAAATCGTGCCTGATGGTAAAATACCTCAGAAGTGAATGGTTCCAAAAACCACACCCCACACTCAGAAGGTACAGCCTGCAGAAGGGGGTCTGCAGCGTAAAGGAGGTAGATCTGAGCAATTGCACACCAAAGGTTGCATGAGACCTTGCATTGATCTTACAGTCCATGGCAGCATCCCTGACAGTTCCATGGGTAATGAAAGGTGTTAGACTGTGTCAGAGCTTTTCTGCTGAAACAAAGGAGTTTAGTATCTATCTCTATCTCCTTGTTCAAAACATCCAGCACTGAGAAAGCATCAATCCTCCCAAGTCTGGCTGGGATGTTGTGTACATTTATAACAGCCTTTACAATGTATTGGTGTAGAGGTAAAGGTAAGGAAGCCCAGCAGGAGAAGGGGAGTCTGGAAGCCTCACGCAGCAGTTGAGGGATGTGCTGATCCAGGACCTGTCACTCCAGGGTGGGTCCCCGCAGGATCACCAGTCCGGCTACCAAACCTGCTCCAGGTGGGCTCCTCTCCCCACAGGGCCACAGGTCCTGCCAGGAGCCGGCTCCAACACGGGCTCCCCAGGGGATCACAGCCTCCTTCCTGCATCCCCTGCTCCAGTGTGTGCTCCCCGTGGGCTGCAGGGGAATGAATCTGCGCTGCAGCACCTCGACCACCCACTCCGCTCCCACCTGGCCTGGGGGCTGCAGGGCTCTTCTCTCCCCTTCTGGCCCTCTTGCCACAGCTCTTGCTCGCCACAGGTTTTTCCCCACCTTCTTAACTCTGTTATCCCAAAGGTGCTGCTGGCACTGAAGTGGCACTCAGCCAGCGGCAACTCTGTCCTGGAGCCAGTGGCAGTGGCCCCACGGGACACGGGGGAAGCTTCCAGCAGCTTCTCACAGAAGCCACCCCTGTAGCCCCCCTGCTCCCCAAACCTGGCCACACAAACCCAGCACCATCTGGTAAAGAAGCTTTAACATTTCCCTAGCTTCACAGCTGTGTGAAAGCTTTGCTGCTCTCATAAAAAGTCACTGTGTCAGTTTGACCGCAGCCACTTCGAAGTGGAAGAAAATACACATTGATTTCTTAAAATCTGTGTTCCTATGTTCCTGCCAAGCATTATCAGTAAAGATGCAGTTTGTTTGGCAGTGTGATTTTGAATAATCTGTGTGACAAATATGGATAATAAGCAATAGTGGAGTAGTCCTGTTACATCTTTATTAAATACAGTTAAATATAAAAATACTAAATGTATTAAATAAAGTAGTATAATAATTTGCATTGATGTTCTCTTAGAATATCAGCTATGATATTCTTGAATTTTCCATGGCACTTTACTACAACACCTAGCTGATAAAAACCGTACTTTTTGCAGCACCTGCTCTGAGTTGTCTCAGTTTTCTATGTTTCCTTTGAAACTGTAAGCACTTCCCTGTATTGATCTTCTTGTTCCATGTGGGCTGATGTTACATCGATCGACAAAAACAAGTTTATGCTTACATTAATGCAGCAAGAAGTCTCCAGAGTTTTAAAATGACAGTACATTGTTGAAGGGGAGGAAAGAGACTGTTACCAGGGAGATGTCATGGGTTTTTTTTAAATACAAGTCACAGTGACCCTGGCAAGAGAAAAACCTCCCGAAAGTGTTTAAAACATACCTGTTATAGGTCAGCGTTGAAAGCTCTGACACTTTGCAAAGTACTGTGTTTGGGACAACTGACATTTATTAAAAATGGGAGAAAATACTTCATGCAATGTTGGCTGAGGCCAACATACATTAGAAAATTTGTGCCTATGCACAGAGGTATGGTCCACTGAGGCCAGGATGTTTTGTAGAATCATTTCAGCTTCAAAGAACTTTTAACTTGGATGCAAAAGCCTGCTGAGAACATAGGAGGTTACTGTTGGTTCTTTGTGGACTCACTTAGTCTTCTCCGGATTTAACTATGTCCTTTGTCAGATACAACAACAAATTAAGTTAATTTACGTTTCGTGGAAATGAGAACTTCTGAGTCTCCTGCTTGAAACTTTTCAGAACATAATGATGTTCCTTCAGTGTGTCTCTCTGCCACTAAGATGCATTTCTGTTTGGGTTGTTTTTTAGTAGAAGCACTGCATGTGGACAGAATTTGTACCACAGCTTTTGTACCACAGCTTTTCAATATACAGAGCTCTATCGAGAACTAGGAAGATGCATTTGACTGCAGTGAAGCTGAACCCAAAATCATGTTCACCCCAATGACAGACACCCCAAGCACCACTCTAACCACACCAAAGTTAAAGGCTTCTGTCTCAGGGTGGGTAGGCAGAACGGGGTGAGTCTGTGTGCTCAGCAAGCACATGCAGACTGTTTGCTGTCAGGTGTACTGTGAGGATGGTTACCTGGCACCTGGTAACCTCCCCAGGGTAAAAATAAGTCTTATACTGTGGCTTGAAGAGAAAAAAAAAACTGTGCTCCAAATGCATCTTCCCCATGTTTTGTTTACTCCTGTACCTCATTGATGAATGATTCCTTGAAAAGCCATAGATTCTCATTATGTCCAGTACAGGGGAAAATGTCATGTTTTTACCCAGTTCCATGCAGCTAAGTGCAATGAATAGCATCATGAGTGACAGTGTAATTACCAATCACCAAGAAAAGTCTATACAGGTATAATTTAATCCCCCTCATTCATGCTTTCCTGGGAACAAACTGTTCCAAACATATTAAAATTTTAATTTTCAAGGATAATACTAGATTTAACAAGGTAGCTAAAACCAGAGGGTTTGGAAAAAAGGTGAAAAACATAAATGTTTTTATTGTTTGTCTATTACTCATTATCTTGTATCTGACAGTGGACAGCGATTTCCACTTGGCAGTAGAAAGCTGATGTTTTCAGTAGTGTTAGAGCCACAGTGTATTCAAGGTCAGAGCTGGGAACATTCCAACAACAAATCTCTGTCGTGGACAGCAATCCATGGAAAAGAAAGGTACACTCTGAAAAATAAGTTAGCTAATTTAGCAAATAAAATACTATTAGTATTTATACAGAAGAGCAGGGGAAAAACAGGAAGGGGAGAATGGCAATGATTATCTTATTCAGGTTATCTGAGGAGAGCACTGGTTGCACTTCACATCTTAATGAGGAACACAACAGTGTTGTCTTCATCAGACAACAGCTCGTTTGCTCAGGACTGAAACCTAAACCCAGACTTACCCTGAGCAGTGGAAAGGTTATGCCAACAGAAGAAGGTAGGAGCAGGCAGAGGCAGCAGCTGACTTGAAGAGGGGAGAAGCTGAGGGAAGGATTGTTCCTTCATCGGGACAGAAAATTAGGTGAATAGAGGTGACGGATGAGGCGACAAAGCCTGGTTAAGTACAAAACTGGGAGAAGCCTCCCTTGTTCAGGTGTGCATTAGCTGTCTCTGCTTGCCCCAAAGGGCTGCAGGAATGAAGCCAACCAAGTTTGGGCAGCCTGGCTGAAAAATCTGAAGAGCCAGGTCCTGAAACAGAAGAGTGGAAGTGGAGAAAGAGCTGAGAAGAGGAAATTGATGTTTCTTAGAAGGATACATGGTTTATCGTGTTAGTTTGCCCTGTAGCTATAATTACTAGGAAAACACTTTGAGAGTGGTTCGGGGTTTAGCACCTGTAAGATGCTCTGGCAAAGAATGTCATTAGTGAGGGATTTTCAGGATTTGGGCATTTGTGTGACTGCCTTTATCAGCTCCACAGAAATCCTCAGCTCAAGTTGCTGTTCTGAGGTGCCTGCTCTACACCCGAGAGCGAGAGTCCCATCCCAGAGTATCTAGTGCCCCAGGGGCTGTGGCTGTGCCCAGGCCAGTGCTCTTCTGCTTCCCTCGGTGAACAGCTTCTGCTTCTGGGTCTGCATGTGGGAAACCTGCCCTTTTCCCTGTGTCTTCACTTGTTTTCAGGTGGCTCTGGGGTGATCCTGGGTTATTCTACCCTCTGTTCTGTGCAGATCATTCTGTCTCCTTTCTGTAACATCAAAGCAAAATTCATACAAGAAGCCTTTTGTTAGATTAATTGACATGGTTGGGAAAAGAATAGATGAGCTCTCGAGCAGAGTCCTATTCTGATTACATTTTCAGGACTTTTTTCAAGTGACTTGGACAAGAGCTTACATTGCAGAAGTTGCCTGTTCATCTCCAATTAAATTGGGTTGGTTAAAGTCGATTATCTTTTCTCATACATCTTGTTTTGCTCTTTTTATCATTTAATGGTTTAGCTACAGCATTTGTATATCATCTTCAATCCTTGACCTGTGGTCCTCACCATTCTGTCCCTTATCTCTTCAGCTGTCCCATTGGATGGAAAATTTACAGAAATTCAGAGAATTGGGCTGATCAAGAGAAGTAGGTATTTCAGATAGATGTCTCTTAAGTATGTGCTTATTTCTGATTAAGTGGTGGTGAATTGTTTTTCTTGAAATTGGGCCATATATTTGCCTAAGTAAGCAAAGCTGTAGTTATGAAAATAAATATTTTGTTAAGTGATGTCTGCTGTGGAAAAAAAAAATGGGGGAAAAGTAAATACAGCCTGAGAAGAAACAGAACCTGAGAGGACAGGAAATGAGTGGTACACTATTAGCTGTGGAGCCCTAAATCAATGTCTTTCCCTTCTTTGAGCAGTTCAGTTTCACAAGTTCCTAGTCTTTTTCAATAAGCAAGCCATTATTCAGAAGCCATAAAATCATTTATAAATTGTGTAACCGATTTAGTTGAGATGGACATTTGCACGAAAACAGAACATTTTAATGTTCATCCTTCCTCCAAATGCGATTTTCCACATGAAACCCTGCTGAGAACACTCACATTGGTTTCGGACAGCTGTCCCAGTGGATGGATTGCCAGCCCTTCACTGGAGATCCCTGCTTCACCTCAATAACTTAAAATGGATTGGGCCACTGAATTGCACTGAAGCTTGTTCAGTTGTACTGAGGAGCACTTTAGAAGCTTTTAGTCTTTTTAGGTCTGTATCAGTAGCTCATTGAACATGTCCGAAAAAGTTCCTGAAAATGATTTCTGGTGAAAACAGCTTAAAAAATAGCTTCATTTTCACAAGAGCAAAAAGGAACTTTTAATCACTCCACCTCCTCTTGTGAGGTTTTGCTCAAAAAGGGTAAAATTTAGGTCTGGTCCCACCAGCAGTCCTAGGTGGAAAACCTCAATAATTTAACATATCTAACTTTAGAAAGACTTTTTGTTTTCTAAATACTTTTAAATCCTTTTTTTCTTGTGTCTGTTCAGTTGTTTACCACGGTAAAAGGCAACCCGTTCGACTGGAGTTCTTTACTCGCTGAGTATTTTTGTGCATATTGCTATTTCAGCCAGTCAAAATTGATTTCTTTAGTGTTGACTCTCAGTGTCTCTCATGAAATTATGGTTATCTTTCTGATGGAATCATGTAAATTCTGTTCCTTTTGTTGCAGACCAGTTTCACTTTTTTTCTGCACAATTCACTATATTTTTTCCTAGTATGTAATTCAGATTCTTTTAGAAACTGCTCCGGACATAAAAGTACAGCCAACGTTCTGCTGTAATCTAAACAACAATTGATGAGAGTGTGTATGAGAAAGAATCAGCTCTAAGGATGTTCACAGACTGTGGGAACTGGCAAAAGAGAGTTACCCCGTGAGCCTGCTAATTTATAGCACTGAGGAAGGTAGCACTTGAATTTTGCAGCGTTGCAAAGGCTTGTGCCCATGGAACAAGACATTTATTGCAATATATTCTCAAAAACTGTTTGAGGAAGCCCTGGTTCCATCACCAGTCACAATTATTCCTGCAAGCGTCACAAGTGCAATTCCCACACACACTCAGTTTTTTAATCAAAGTACTTGGCAGTAAACCACCAAACACTTCAGAGATAATATTTGCCCAGGCAGAAAGCTCCATGTCATAAATGGCTAATTCAAACACGCGTGACAAAAGCCATGAGACACCTCGGCACTGGCATGATGTGAGTGAAGGCAGAGGGTCATGCCAGACAGAGCGTCCAGTGTGCGTGAGCGGCCCCGCTGAGCCTGTTAGCAGAGGCAGCGCAACGCCGTGTGTGCCTCAAAATTGCCTGGGTAAACAAACCAACAACATAACAAGGTACTTTGCTGGATATTACACTGCACGCATGGGGGGTTTTGTGAGACACTTCATAGGCTCCTAATTCCTTCTGTTTGGTTTTGGTCATTATTTTTGAAGCACAGAACATAGCACTCCACTTCTCTCTTAGACCTCTCAACTGATGTCTCTACATCACGACCATAATCCCCCTTCAAGATTTTGAACAAGCAAGCAGCTGTGCCTGTTACATTTAAGAGATGTATTATTAAGAACACTGTTGTTTACAACATTACTGCATTCCTCTCAGCAAACAGTTCTAGTACAGTAAACATATGCCTCTGTACCTAATGATTTAGAATTTATTCAAGGTATCAAATTAGTATATGATTTAAATAGTTTCAGGGTTTGGGGTTTTTTTTCAGTCATCCCAACTAAACCAAGTTAATTAAGCTTCTATATTTTTCCATTTATTCACCATTTTGAAAAGAATTCTGTGCACTAATACATAATGAAGTAACTGAATTAGTAGAATGACTTACATTCATTATATCATTCTCAAAAATTTACATGGCAATGCATTAATATCCAAGTAATGACATATGTAAGCAATCATGGCTCCTCCTTCTCTTGAATGAGGTCTTGCTGGTGTAGGCTAAGGCTGGCCGGTACCAAACAGACAGGATGGAGTGTTTATGGTTTCTCATGGGAAGCAAAATCCAACACCAGGGGAGGGGGTGGGGATGTCAGATCAAATTTAAGTATTTCCATTCTTTTTCTTTCTTTTACTTTCCTCTAAACAAAGTGAAGCAGACAACGTAGCTGATTCCCAGGGTCCCCAAGGACACAGAAAGGGCCGTCTGTGGTTGCTAACACTCGGACCCCCACAGGCCCTCAGGTGTGCTCTGATTGCCAGCTGCCAAGCCAGGGCTTTCCACTCTGAGACCTCCTTTCCAAAGCAAGGCTGCTGGGCACCAGACCTGCACTCCAGGGCTGGGCTTCCTGCAACTTGCTTGCAACTGGCAACCAGAAAACTAAACGTGTCATTTTCCTGCCCGCCTGCCCATTTTTGGGCACAGTTTATCAAGAATTGCCCACCTGGGGCCACACTGTGATCTGAGAAATGCTCATTANCTCTACATCACGACCATAATCCCCCTTCAAGATTTTGAACAAGCAAGCAGCTGTGCCTGTTACATTTAAGAGATGTATTATTAAGAACACTGTTGTTTACAACATTACTGCATTCCTCTCAGCAAACAGTTCTAGTACAGTAAACATATGCCTCTGTACCTAATGATTTAGAATTTATTCAAGGTATCAAATTAGTATATGATTTAAATAGTTTCAGGGTTTGGGGTTTTTTTTCAGTCATCCCAACTAAACCAAGTTAATTAAGCTTCTATATTTTTCCATTTATTCACCATTTTGAAAAGAATTCTGTGCACTAATACATAATGAAGTAACTGAATTAGTAGAATGACTTACATTCATTATATCATTCTCAAAAATTTACATGGCAATGCATTAATATCCAAGTAATGACATATGTAAGCAATCATGGCTCCTCCTTCTCTTGAATGAGGTCTTGCTGGTGTAGGCTAAGGCTGGCCGGTACCAAACAGACAGGATGGAGTGTTTATGGTTTCTCATGGGAAGCAAAATCCAACACCAGGGGAGGGGGTGGGGATGTCAGATCAAATTTAAGTATTTCCATTCTTTTTCTTTCTTTTACTTTCCTCTAAACAAAGTGAAGCAGACAACGTAGCTGATTCCCAGGGTCCCCAAGGACACAGAAAGGGCCGTCTGTGGTTGCTAACACTCGGACCCCCACAGGCCCTCAGGTGTGCTCTGATTGCCAGCTGCCAAGCCAGGGCTTTCCACTCTGAGACCTCCTTTCCAAAGCAAGGCTGCTGGGCACCAGACCTGCACTCCAGGGCTGGGCTTCCTGCAACTTGCTTGCAACTGGCAACCAGAAAACTAAACGTGTCATTTTCCTGCCCGCCTGCCCATTTTTGGGCACAGTTTATCAAGAATTGCCCACCTGGGGCCACACTGTGATCTGAGAAATGCTCATTAGGCCACCTGGCCTTGATGAACAGCACTTGTGCTGAGCTCTTCTTATCAGAGACACTGTTCCCAGGATCTAGTGCTGGCTAATGAGCAAGTCCAAGTGGACAAACATTTTTGTTCCTGAACATTCAAAGACAGTTACCAACCAGAATTGCAATCTGGGTGTAAAGTTGCTATGAATGAAGCCAACTTCCTTGCGATCCTACAAGCATTGGTCCTAAGTGAGACCCCCCCAGGCTCTCCTGAACCTGCAGGGGCTGTGCCCAGCCCCTCTTTCGGAACAGGGTCTCTCAGAGCCAGCCAACGCTCACGTTTGCGATGCTCAGAGGGCCAATGCTGCCGACAGAGCCTGGGCTGGGCCCCCACTCCTCCAGGCTCAACCCTTCCCCTCCTTGGGAAAAGGCAAAGGCACCGACGTGAGTCCTTCCCTGAGCTGGGGGGNTATTTCCATTCTTTTTCTTTCTTTTACTTTCCTCTAAACAAAGTGAAGCAGACAACGTAGCTGATTCCCAGGGTCCCCAAGGACACAGAAAGGGCCGTCTGTGGTTGCTAACACTCGGACCCCCACAGGCCCTCAGGTGTGCTCTGATTGCCAGCTGCCAAGCCAGGGCTTTCCACTCTGAGACCTCCTTTCCAAAGCAAGGCTGCTGGGCACCAGACCTGCACTCCAGGGCTGGGCTTCCTGCAACTTGCTTGCAACTGGCAACCAGAAAACTAAACGTGTCATTTTCCTGCCCGCCTGCCCATTTTTGGGCACAGTTTATCAAGAATTGCCCACCTGGGGCCACACTGTGATCTGAGAAATGCTCATTAGGCCACCTGGCCTTGATGAACAGCACTTGTGCTGAGCTCTTCTTATCAGAGACACTGTTCCCAGGATCTAGTGCTGGCTAATGAGCAAGTCCAAGTGGACAAACATTTTTGTTCCTGAACATTCAAAGACAGTTACCAACCAGAATTGCAATCTGGGTGTAAAGTTGCTATGAATGAAGCCAACTTCCTTGCGATCCTACAAGCATTGGTCCTAAGTGAGACCCCCCCAGGCTCTCCTGAACCTGCAGGGGCTGTGCCCAGCCCCTCTTTCGGAACAGGGTCTCTCAGAGCCAGCCAACGCTCACGTTTGCGATGCTCAGAGGGCCAATGCTGCCGACAGAGCCTGGGCTGGGCCCCCACTCCTCCAGGCTCAACCCTTCCCCTCCTTGGGAAAAGGCAAAGGCACCGACGTGAGTCCTTCCCTGAGCTGGGGGGGATTTCCAGTACAGGAAATGAACCTGTAGCTGGATTGTACACACCCTGAACAGGCTCCGGGCCCGTGTGCGTGTGGCTGTGGATGTGCTACAGCAAATGGAGAGGAATGTTGCTCTCCGATTCTCACATGCATTAGATTCCTAAGCCAGGCCTATGAGTTGCTGTCATGCTTCTAGTAAATTCTGCAGAGTCTTTTGATGAAATCTTTAAATTAGACTATTGACTCAGTGTCGTAAAGTGTAAGTGCTGTTAAAATCTGTAGGCCTAAAGCTTTGGTCAAGTCTGAGGCTACGTTTTGCAGGGAGGTTCACTCTGAACCCTGTAATTCCATGAGAGGTTCTCCCTTACTCCTTTTTATCCTTACCCTTTTCCATTCTTGCTCTTTTTCCTGTCCTCAGCCTCCACATATATCACTTTTGCTTGATTTTAATTTTAGATTGATTGATTCGAGATTTTCGTCTGTGTGCTTTAACTATGGAGTAAGTAGTAGAGTGAACCATGGCAATGAACTTTGTTGCACTTTCACTTTTATATTAAACCTGATTTGGCGATACCTTTGCCAGTGATTCTTTGAGCAACCTAAAACACTCATTTTGACAAACATTTTTAGTCAATTAAAATTAATACTAGAATTCTGTGGCCATGAAACTTTCTCCTGGGTGCATTTCCAGGTAGCCCAACTGTCAGTGAAATAGAGGAGAGGGATATCAAGAAGTGTGATAAACAAATATGCCACGTGCATCTGCAAACATCTTTTGTGTTTTATAATAAAATTTGTGCTGCATGGATGTGTTCCCTGTGCTGGTTTTCCACTCTCCTTCACTTTTAACAGGAGCTTCTTGATACCAATAGTTGTTTTTATATCTAACCAAGAGTATCCATGGTGATGTTTATCAGAAAAAAAAATCTAATTATCTTCATAAAACAGTTCTTCCAAGAGCTGGAAGATACACTTTTTTTTTTTGGTCAATGATTCATGTTGGCTATCAAGCACAACACCACAATGCAGGCAGAGATGGAAGGAGGAATAAGAAAGGGGACATTTAGAGCTGCAAGAACTACAGAAGTGATAGTGTTTCAGCAGCACAAGTGGTGGTATATACACAAGTGTACAGTGCCTCTCCATCTCATAGAATTAACCCAACAACAGGACTGTGAAGAGCAGTAAACTCCTGAAGAGTGGGTGCTCAGTACACATGCCTTTCTGAGGCTGCATGGCAAAGACTGAGTATTAAGAATGTGGATGAGGTAGAGAGGAGAAGAAAACAAAGACAATTAAAATCTTACCACAGGCAAAAAAAACCCCAAAACATCTGCAGACATTCTCCCTACTACTTAGTTTCTGAGAGAGAAGGTTAAAGAGTAACTGAGGAACCTGCCCTTGGAATGCTGTTTGTCTTAGTGGCTTATTCATACCATTTATCCACCTCTTAGTCATGACGGCCTCTCATTGATCCTGATGTGCACTTTTAAAAAATAGCAAGGCACAAATCCCCTTCACATTGCTCCTGGAGCCTTCTCTCTCCTGTGATGCCTAAATCAGTCCTTTGCTGCTGGATGCTGTGCTGTGACTTGCTGCTCATTGTACTGACCGTGGTGGCTTCTTTGGCTGTCAGTTCACCCTCACCTTCCCTGCTGGTTTGCTGCACTCACCTGTTGGCTTTTGCTGTGTACTGATACAGTGTCAGTAGGCAGCAGTGCCTTGCCAGGGGGTGAGGACAGGGTCTCACACGGCAGCAGCCCTGCAGCGAACAGCATTTGCAAGGAAGCCCAGTCGAGCTGCATTCCGAGGAAATACCCTTGGAGTCTCCAGGGGACCATCAGCAAGTCCTGCTGCTTGCAGATGTGTCTGAGAATACTCCGTGAGCATTACCATAGGCAGCAAGCAACTGAAGAAGACCACAGCATGGCACAGTGGCGGGAAGAGTCAGGCTGGCTGCTCCAAGAGCAAGTCAAGCTTGAGCAACCCAAAGACCTCCTGCGATGACCGGAGTGTCCCAAGGGAAGGCCATGGATAATGCCCACCTGGATTTCAGCGGAGCCTTCAGCACTGTCTCCCAGAAGATCCCCACAGGACCTTTGCCAGAAGTGAAGAGGCTCAGCTGCTCCTGGTTAGCCTGGAAAAATGAATGCCCAAAAGGGATCTCATTACTGTACATGAATGCCTGAAAGGAGGGTTACGAGACAAAGACGGATCCTTCCCAGCACTCAGTGACAGGGACAGAGTCAACAGGCACAAACTGAATGAAGGCTCTCCCTCTGAATCCCAGGAAACACTTTTTCACTGTGAGGGTGACCAAGCACTGGCACAGGTTGCCCAGAAATGTTGTGGAGTCACTATCCTTGGACACATTTAAAAAATGGTGGCAGGAGGCTTCTAGCTGTTGCCAGGTGATCAGGAGGCTTGCACCGGATGGCCTCCAGAGATCCCCTCCAACCTCAGTCAGTCTGTGTTTTTGTGAAGGCATCCTAAACTTGCATGGAAACCAAGAAGTTTCTTTGACCATGCTTTGAAATGTCACGGGATTTTAGCCTGTGAAATTAACCAGGAATTATTGCAAAGTCAAACTTGATCACACGTGAGGGAAGCCTCTCCTTGGGCTCAGCTTCCTCTCCTCCCCATTACATCCTTGCCCTGGGTGGCTAGAAGCAGTGTGGTGGTGAGGAAGGCCTTCAGTGGGTTGTTTGTCCCATTGGCTGCACCTACAGGAGATCACAAAGCACAGCCAGACACTCTCAGCGCTGTCGCTGTCCGGAGCAGGGTGGCCACACTCCACTCCAGGGCCAGCAACTGGAGGTGCTGCGGGGTGGGGACACGGGGGTGTGACAGGGGACAGGGTTGGGGTCAGGAGGTGTGGGGGTGACGGGGAGTGTGGGGCTGTGAGGTTGTGTGAGGGCGTGAGGGGTGTGAGGGTACGTGGGGGTACAGGAGGGGTGAGGGGTGGGTAAGAGCAGGGTGGTGTGGGACGTGAGGGGTATGTGGGGTGTGTGGGGTGTGAGGGATATCTGTGTGGGTGAGGATTTGGAGGGGACTGTGAGGGGGAGCGGGTGTAGGCACCTGCGGGGTGTTGAGGCTGTGAGGGAGCATATTAGGATGTGAGGGGGCTGTGGGTCTGGATTTGGGGCTGAGGGGGAACAGGTGTGGGGCGTACCGGGGGGACCGAGCGTGTGAGGGGGCACTGGGGCCCGAGAGGGGTTGCGGGGCCGTGAGGGGGTGGGCTCGGCGGTGGGAGATGCGAGGGGCAGCCGCCGTGGGCCCCCACCCCGCCCCGCCAGCTCAGCCCCGCCGAGGCCGAGGGCGGTCCCGGGGGCGGCGCTCGGTGTCCCGGTGTTCCCGAGTGTCCCGGTGTCGCTCGGCTCCCGGCGGCGGCGCCAGGAGCGGCGGCTCCGTCCCGTCCGCCCGACGCGGGAGAGCAGACGCGCGCAGGGAACGGCGCTGACAGCGGCCGGTAAAGTATTTAATTGCACAGTCTGTCTTTAGTATTCATAGGCTTTACAGTACTGTTGTGTGTGCTGTCACTTCTCTGCCGAGAAGTTCCCGTCCCTGCTTTTTCCCAGCTCCTCTCGGGGAGCCCTTTAGAGCCGTCAGGTTGCAAGTTGTGGTGGAAACTTTGGGGTGGTGGTGGTGGAGTAGTTTTGGCAGCCTTGGAATGCTAATTTTTTTAAATTAATACTAACCCATATGTGGTAAATTTCAACTAGGAAAACAAGTTCTTACTACCCTGACTGAATCTGCCAGGTTTAATGTGTATATGAAGAATCATAAAAGTACTTAAATGCTTATGCTCTTTTAGTGTGAAAGCATGTATTTTTTTCCGAGATGAGAACCAATGACAATTTTACTGGAATGATTGTAGACTCTGTAAACACAACTGTGAGAGCTTGTTTAACTCTGAGGGTGCTGAGGCACCGAGGGCAGAAAATCAGGCTCTCACATTAAAAGGTGAGGAATACTTTGCAAGAACTCCTTCATTCATATCACGTATTCATGACATTGTTGCCTGTGTTTATATGTTATAACATCGATGGGCTCTTTCCCCCTCAGTGGTGTGATTATTTACAGTATTAGATTGAAAACCAGGTTCTCATACTATAAGGTGCCTGGTGCTACATTGTCTCAGAGTACTTTCCAGGACAATATTACTTTTTGAAAATAAAACTAGGCACTTTCTAGACAGAAAAAGCCATGCAGGAATATTATTTGTACAAGAATAAGAGGAATTTGTGGGTGATTTGACAGACCAGTTCATGATTCAGTGTCTCACACTGAGTTGAGTGTTCCTCACTCCTGAAACTGCTTTAAAGCTTGAAGCTGCTTTTAAAATTTACCTTCACAGGTGAGAGGCAACTGTGTCAGTCTCGATACCTTAGGAACTCATGGAGTACTTCTGACATAGCAGTTAATTACATTTAGGAATGTTTTATCATCTCAATCTGTTCCAGACTAATCTGCTGTGAATTATCCAATAAATTAATATTTTAGGGAATCTGCTTGACCTGTGGTCTTGTACTTCCCACTAGCCAGCTGTGGGGTTTTTGGAGCAGGTTGTACCCAGTTCAGGTGTGATATGAGTAACAGATTCTCCAGATGAAGTTGTGGCTATCCTCCAGCACTTGTGTTCTGCATTATATTGTTCCAGCTGTGAGTCTGCAACACTTTCTTTTGATTGTATGATGTCTGATTCTGGCGTACTTGTGGGGGTTTGTTCCCCATTTCATGTATCTTTTCTTCACTTTTCTCTGCACAGAACATGCTTTCTGCAGGCAGGTTCACACCTACCAGCACCATTTACTCCTAACTTTCAAACTTCAACTTTTGTCTTAGGTCAGCCTTCCACCCCTGTCAGATCAACAGTCCTGGTGAAGTCGATGGAAACAGCAAATTTAAGCAACAGGAGGGGTTAGATGAGAGGTCAGAAAAACAGCCTCACCTTTAGCCCTGACCTGCTGCACGACTTCAGGTAGCATTATTCTCTTTTCATGCCTGTTTAATATTTAATGTTCTGTTGGCCACAAAAGGTATTTCTACAGATGAAAATGCTTATGTAATAAGAGCTATCTGCCTAAGTAAAGTGAGCAGTTAAGTATCAGATGAGCTTTAGACAAATAGGAAAGAAATGTAACATCAACAATAACTTCCAGGTAGGTCAAAACCAAGGGAGAACACAATCACAATTCCAGCATGTGTGTTATCTACCATACATTTCTCTGCAGTTTCCTTCTGAAAACCCAAATCCACAAATTGATCGGACACTTTTATAAAAGACTTTACAATAATCTTGAATACATTACTAGTCAAAAGTGCTCATAAAAATCATAATAATGATTTGCACTTCATGAAAGCTGAAATAGTACTGAATCCTGTACTTTTCAGAATGTTACTAGTGTTTTCAGTGATTAATAAAAACTATTAATTAATTTCCTTTACAGTTAAACTAGTTAAACCTTTTTATTTCTCTAGAAATATACAGTAAATAAAGGAATGTAATTATTTAATCCATATCTAATCTTGTATTGAAATTATATTGCTCTGCCAATTATTAAATACTCTTTTTTTGTCTCTAAAGGTTTTCCCTACACACAGGTAAGCAAGCACATACATGGCATTAAAGTTTTAGTTGCATGTCTGCAGGTATACAGTCTGCATATATTTTTGTTATTTATGCCACATTAAGCTTTTAATTTTTTGTGTGAAACCTCCTGATTCGCTCTGATGCTGTCAAATGTTTCTTTTTGTTGTAGAGCTGATACTGTCTCCTCAGGCAGAGGACTGTGTAAAGGACAGTCAAAAAGTAAGAAGGTGGCAGTCATGCTTTAATCTTCTCTAAATGTTATCATTATATTGAAGTGGGGTTTTTTTTAAGTTTTTAACGCATTTCTTGTAGGTCTAAAGGGTGGGAAAACCTTTCTTCTTTTCTTCCCTTGATACTTTTCTCACAAAACACGAGGGTGTTTACAGGAGCAATTAGCACAGTAAAATCCTCCCTTTTTTTCCTATTTCCTTCTATTTCTCTGGAGGACCCCTTTGGTTTTCTGGCAGCCAGGTGTGGGTGGCAGCCCCTGGGAAGGTGCAGTTGAGCAGAGCAGGATGATGGATGCGGTGGACGTGCCGCCCGAGGGCTACTCCCTGATCAAAGCCGTGTACCAGAGGCGCCTGCGCCTCACCAGGCTGCTGATCGACGGCGGGGCTTACATCAACGAGAGCAACAGCAGGGGTGAGACCCCCCTCATGATTGCTTGTATGACCAAGCACGTGGACTTACAGAGTGCCAGCAAGGCGAGGATGGTGAAATACCTGCTGGACAACAAGGCTGACCCGAACATACAGGACAAATCTGGGAAGACAGCCCTGATGCATGCTTGCATGGAAAAAGCAGGCCCTGAAGTGGTGTCTCTGCTGCTGCTGAGTGGAGCTGACCCGAGCCTGCCAGACCACTCCAACTGCTCTGCTCTGGTGTACGCGATAAACGCTGCAGACAGGGACACGCTGGAAATTCTGCTTAAGGCCTGCAAGGCACGAGGCAAAGAAGTGATCATCATCACCACAGACAAATCCGCGCCAGGGAGGCAGAAGACAAAGCAGTACCTGAACGTGCCTCCTCCAGACCTGGAGGAATGCACTTCCCCCGCTGATTGCACCTCCCCATCAGAAATAGAATCAAACGAGGGTCCAGAAGACCCATTCAGCTTTAAAGAGCTGTATGGTGGACACCAGGTGGACAACTTACCTGAAACAGTGCCACTAGTGACCAAATCCAGCTCAACACCAGCACGGTTCAAGCTGACACAGGTGCTGCAGTGTGACCCGTGGCTAAAGTGCTGTCCAGCGGTGTTTCAGCAGAGGAAAATTGCTTCTTCACAAGAACTTCGGGATATCAGTCCCGTAGAAGAGCTCTCCTGTAAAGTCAGTGGCTTTGAGTTATCCAAGAGCATCACCACCAGTCACGAAAGTAGAGACAGGAAAGACACTGCTCATGTACTGAAAACCTCTGATCAAACCATGTCAAGGAAAGCATTACGTGATGCAATAAACTATCAGACTCCTTTTGTTGAAGAGAAACATAACCCCAGTGAGATTCCCATGGGCATGGATGCCAGTTTGGGACAAATCAGCTTACTTTCAAACCTTGGCAGTATTATCAAGAAAGGAAGTGGAGAATCAAATTACAACATCTCCAGTTCTCAGCTAACTAACAGTCTAATTCCTGCTGCTGATACAAAAGACAGTAGGTCACCAAAAGGAAAGAAAGAGATTCTTTCTACATACCAGACTTTGCTACCAAATCCGAGAAGAGTTCTGGAGAAGATGTCTCCTGTTTCTCCAGGAGGCAGAAATCAGGCTTCTCTAGAGGAACAGGGTTCAGGAGCCTTAATGCTGGATCAGACACAGCCAGGTTTTCTGCCACCACTGAATGGGAGCCCTCGCCCCTCAGGTCCAGAGCTCACTGTCATAAACACAGTCTCTGGAATGATTTCTTATGGACAAACTCACTCAGTACCACCAGGATCTGCTTTCCCTAGGGGGACTAAAGATACGAATCTGCTGCGGAGGAGGCCGTATGAGCAGATTACAGTCTGAGCAGATTCAGCAATTACTGAATCTTTAACAGGAGAGCAAAGGGGATCTTTATGATATGTAAATATTCACTGCAGTCCTTGACTGTAATGGTATGTATCACAAAATAGAGCAGGTCTGTGATGTAAAGTAATGTCTGCCTCAGGATTAGTGGAATAGCTCAGAGACTAAATGAAAAGACATACTTACCTAATGAGGCTCCCTTCTGTAAACTAAGGAATGGTTATTTTGCTGCTTTTGTAAAGTTTTCAGCTTGCCTGTGACAGACTGAACCCACAGTGGCCCTTAAGCATTGCAGTTCTCACTGTAGGTTGTAAATACAACCCCTCCTAGATTTCCCCAAAGACATACCCTTTCTGCACCCAGAGAGGTGGTGCACATGGAATTGGGGAACCTGAAACATTCCTGGACTGTGATGCTGGACAGCAGACTGGCTCTGTCCGGGCTGTATATACCCAGGAAACCCCGAGACAGCAGCGTGCAGTGGGTGGGTAGCAGCAGGCACACACAGGCAGTGTCTCCTGGCCTCAGCAGCGTCACTGCAAGCGAGCAGACACTACAGAGCTGATGGCACTCGTTGTTGCAGAGCTGTGCTGCCCACGGAATTCCAGCTAAGGACTGGAAGCTTGCTTCAGACGGCTGGCTGGCCCTGGGAGGCGGTGGTGCACAGCACGGGGGCTCTCCAGCCCAGCACACGACGCCAGGCAGGGCTGTCGGAGCCCAGCAGGGCGAGTGAAGAGCCCCGGGTGTGCCACACACCAGCCCTGCTCGCGCTGCCCACCAGGCACCGCAGCCACCTCGGGCTGCCCCAGCGACAGCCCCTGGAATCTGCTCCCTTCAGAAGAGGGAGGGTGCGGGAGGCAGAGCCTGGATCTGAACCAGGGTCTGGTACTTTCTGCGGTTCTGGAGTCCCCCAAGAAGAGAACTCCATGTCAGGCTGGAGCAATGTGCCGCCAGTCACTTTGTCAAAATGTCACAATGTGCCCCTTTTCACCAGGGTACAGGCGCTGGGACACACCCAGATGTTGTCCTCATGAGCAGGGGCACTTCACACAGACACAACCGCACTTAGGAGCAGGGAAGAGCTCTGTCCTCCTGCTCAGACAGACCTAAAGAAGATAACCCAACAATATAAGGGAAGGTGAGGCACTGGCACAGTTTTCCCAGAGAAGCTACGGCTGCCCCATCCCTGGGAGTGTCCCAGGTCAGGCTGGACGGGGCTTGGAGCCACCTGGTCCAGTGGAAGACATCCCTGCCCATGGCAGGGGGGTTGGAATGAGATAGGCTTTTATGTGAGATGGTTTCCAACCCAAACCATTCTGTGATTCTGTGAGTCTAATTATCAAACTCACCTGAGAGATGGAAACCCACAATTTGCCTAATTTGAAACAGAGGACTGAATTTCCCACAAGCAGAAAGCAGTCCTCTGCAGCCTCCAAGATACTGTGTATTTTTAAGTATCTCTATCTAAAAAACTTTCTTTCCTTTCCTTTAGTGTTTTGTGATTCCAGGTCTCTCCCTTGTCTTTGTGTGCATCCCATATATGCTGAATTTCTGGTATTGCTTTTAGCATTTCAGAGCTCATCTTATAAATATTGAGAAAAAGTGAATGTGTTCTGTTTTGCTGTAATTTACAGAAATCAGTTGTATTGAAATTGTGTCTGTGTAATGTGAATTTCAGTATACTGACATTAGGTATTTTTTTCCTGAAAATACTCAGTGGGTATGACCTGTCTTGTTGCAGCTTCAGTCAGATTTCACCAAATCTGACATTGCCTAACAGAAGCCTGTAATGTTATTTAGGTTTGCACTTAGTAGGAGACATTTAATGGGGATCTTAAGCATAAAACAGTGCAAAGGGGATCTTAAACCAATTTATAGAGGATCAGAGACATAAAACAATTTGAAGGGGATCACAAACATACAAATATTTAATGGGGATCATCACAATAAAACAATTTAATGGGGATTCTAAACATGAAACCATTTAAAGGGGATTATAAACATATACTCTCTGTAAATAACTTTTTGGGAGTATTTGTTTCCATTCAGGTTCTGCCTTTTCCTTCAGGAGATTTTCCTGGATCAGCCCCTGTGCACACCAGGTACAAACAAGGATTAGGTGGACACATTTGTATGATACAGAAATTATGGGGAACAACATATGTCAGTATTAACTGAGTACAAAGTGCTCCCTACACACAATAGACTTTCCAAATGTTTTCATGATACTATAAAAGGAAATGGTGAATTCTTATCTCTTCATCTCATAATGAAGTTAAATATTTGAAGGGGAAAATAGATCTTAAAAAAAATACAAATTCTTTTTTAGAAGAAATTGACTATCACCAGGTGTGCCAACTGGTATCTTTGCTGAGGGTAAAAAGCCCAATTTACGCTGTTTTGATTTTAAAATTAATTATGTATATGGGACAATGGCTCCCTTAAATTAAACCATAATTTTTCTACGAACGCTCACACAATGGAGGGAAGTGGCAAGTGTCTCGAATGGGGAAGTTTTTCGGTAGTGTTACCAGTATTTTGTGATTGTGATGCAAAGTAGTGTGAAGTGTTAATATTATTGTTTGTGTTACTGTTACAAGTGACCTTCAAAGGAAAAAGCTTTGTTCTCTTGCTGTTGTTATTCTGAATAAATAAAAGTTATTTTTTCCCCCTCAGAGGGAACATGGAAACAAGCACATGCTTTTATTCACTACTCAGGAAATGATGAGTCACTGCAAAAGGTACTCACTCAGAAGTGTTTCTCAGGCTGCCTCTGTACAAGAAAATGGGAACAGTTACTTCGATTTGATCCAATACAGCTAAATTTGTCCCAAGTGTGGTGTGAGAGAGGCTCTTTCCACCTGCCGGAAGCTTCCTGTGGTTCCACTTGTGGAGTAGAGATGCACTTGTGTTATCTTTGAAGTCTGAATCAGTGACATTTCCCAGCCACCCCGATGTTCTTTCCAGCAAAGAACGGTCAGCGTGACCCAAGCCTCTGGTGTGAAATCCCTCCCCTCCCGAGACACCCGGGTTACAAACGGGACCTTCCCGGTGTCCTTCGTGGCTCCCGGCACAGGAAGCACCCGAGGCTGGACCTTGCCCTAGCTGATGGTCAGGGCTGTGGCTCCTCGTCCAGCAGCTCCCAGAGGGACCCCAGTGGCAGTGGCACTGCGCTGAGGGACATCCCCACCGGCACCAGTGACAGCCACACACAGCCCTTGGCAGCAAGGATTCAAAACCCACCTGGGCAGTGTGGAAAGGTGACAAACCAGGTTTTTTGGTTTTTACCTCTAATCTTCATTTTCTCTGCAAAAGCTGTGAAACCATACAATGAAAGTAACGTCAAAACAACAGTGGCGGCTTCACAAAAAGCGGTGATTATAGAAGAACTCCCGTTATTTGCGTTTAAGAGGTTTAAGAACAGCAAGTCGCTACACAAAAATGTCATAAACCAGCAGTTTTCAAGGTTGTGTTTGAGGTGCAATATTTAGAATACACTGTTCAAAATATCTTTCCCTGCACATTTAATTTGGTTTTGCTTTTAAGGAGTAATTGCTTTGTTTTGATCTTTGTCTTTTACAATTACACAGCACTTCCAAAAGAATATTGCCATAATTTGATGCAGCTACACAAGAAAAGTAGTAAACTAAATAGTCATTAAATTTCCTTTTTCCCCTCATCAATCCCAAGTCAGACCTTTATCTTTCTGCATCTGATATACAGCACAATTACTTTTCCAACTAAAACAAAGGATTCATAAAGATTCTAACATTTTCACCCTACAGTATTACTGGCATTGCAGTACTTTCAAGCAGATCAGGTTTCATAAGGAAACACCTTAGGAAACCTCAAGGGGGTTTTCTGAGAGTCAAAGGGATAGAATTCCTATTGTCATCATTAAATATTCTGATGAAAGACGCAGCTATTAATCCTCTTTGAAAGACAATAGGTCTTTTACTCCTGTACACAAGTTGACCTTTTTTTTAAAAAGCCTCCCAACATTATATACATACATATAAATATATGCAAAATTGCTGTTTCTCAGCAGCACCTGTTACCTGAGCTGGGCATTTCCTGCACTGTTGACGCAGGCAGCTGCGGGGCTCACGTTAATCCAGGGGTTCTGTCCCAACATTTATGTCCAGCCACTTAAAAATGATGCTGAGATCTTACACTGAACACCAGGGATGACTTCTAGAAATGTACACAGGGCTATTGATTCCCAAATTCCTGAAATCCAGACACAGAGGCACGCTGAGGATCTGCAGTAAATTCCTGTAATTTTTCCCCGAAAGCATCAGCAATTTTGAACACTTTCCTGTGTTTCACAAGTGGAGTGAGCTGCACCCTGCTTTCTCACAAAGTAGTCGATTTTAAAGTACAAACCTGACCTGTACACACATTTTAAAAACACAGTAATGGGAGCACCTTTCAGAACCACACTAAATCTGCTTGGGCAGATCCCCGCTGAGATTGTGAATCTCTGCTTCTCTCTACAACAAGGAGAGAAAACACAACCAGGCACTGCACAGCAATGACAGAAGGATCACTGGAAAATTCAAGGGAATCAAGCCAAAAATAGGCTTTTTTTACAGGCCAAAAAACCTGTAAAAGTAGTAATTCAAGGCGATGCAAGGAAATTAAGCCGAAGCATCAGGATGTTAAAAATCAACATGTGATGACCCCAAAAATATGTAAGTTCAAACTTCAGAAGACAATAGAGTACAATACTTTGCATTTTACTGGAAGCAAACAGATATTCCTGCAACAAAAAAATAAACAAACTGAAAAATATGTCACTGGGAGCATCACAGTACAACAACAAATTGAAAATAAAACTGGTTTTCAAGTAAAATTGCAAGAAATTAAATATTTTGTGCCAGAAAAAGGTCTCTAATTAATACAAGGTTATGGATCAATAAATCTTTCTTTAGACAATTGTCCAAACACTTCCTCTTACTATAATGCCACTTACAACATTAGTACCTCTACCCTTATTAAAAGAAATAGTCTGAAAACTGAAAGACATTTTTAATCAAGAAATTTCAGGGGAACACTGAAATCTATGGAAAAGCCCCCCTCCTTCTCTTTCTTGGATATAATGTAGGGTACAATTCATGTACTCCAAAAGGCTCTCCCTAACCTTTCTAAAAAAATCCAAATATTTTTAATTCCCAACACACTAATTTCTGTATTTTTTCCTTAAAGAAAATGATGGGGCCATTTAAATCACCAAGTTATTAAATGAGTTATATAGAACCTCAGCATAATTTCAGATTTAATTAGAAGGTATGAATTGACCAAAATACTCTGTGTTGATTTTTAGTTCAGTCAGCAGGTTAAAAGTGCGTAACACTTTGAATGGATGCTGGAGATGGAGAAGGGGAGAACACCAGAGTGAGAACCATGTTTGAAAAATGTGTCTTTGGGGGCATTTTCTTTGATCGCAGAGCACATTTAAACAACAGAAACCTTGACAAATATCTGCTGCTTTGCTCCCACCAGGATGCTTCCCTGTCGTGGCAGGACACAATGACAACTCTCTTCTATACCCTGTAATCTATTTACTAAGATCCTTCAAATTCACAAGAGAAATACAAGGCTTGAAACTGCAGTAAATTACAAATGTTTTTATAGTACAAGCAACAGATCCCCGAAAGAAGGTAAAAGAAAAAATTACTGAAATAAAAGACAGCTACAGCTGGAACAACACAGACCTGCTGTTCCCACCAGAACAAACACCTGACTTCATCTCTCCTTCACTGTCTCACTGCCAGCTCCACAGTTACATGTTTTATTTTAGGAAAGCATTTGAATAAACACAGAGAAACAAAATCAAAATAATTTATTTATGTGCAAGTCAGACTAGACTGACATAAACAACTTCACAGGGGACTAGCAAAGACCCATAGGTAAAAATTACACACAGAAATTTGTATGTATAGGATAATCCATACAGAATAATCAGATTCACCACAAAGCCACTTTCTGGTAATCCAGATGATGTCTTCTTTTAATTTTATCCAATTATCCCTGTTTACTGACACCCACAGATATTGCTCAGATATAGTTCTTTCTTAAAAGTATTTCTGGCAATTGCTGATGTTTACTTCTTAATAGTTTAAAGACTTTTAACACATCCCAGTACTTCAGGTGGGAACCGGTCAGTGGGAAGATTTCTAAATGACAGAAAAACGTGTCCCTGTGGTCCCAAAACGGCCTTACCACTGAGAGATGAAATCCTGTAAATCAATGAGTGCAACTGCCTGCAATAAACCATAACTACTAAATACATCATTTCTCCAAACTCACTGTAGAAATCACACAGCCAAACCTGACCCTTTTCACTTGGCCTGGTGCTGCAAATTAAATCAAGTACTCTGTGTAGCTATCCCAAGTATAATCAGGTATTTTTCGTCCTAATGTGGAAAAATATTTCCTAATTGTAGCCAAACACATTAGTGGATGACCAAACTGAGAAAAGCTCTACCCTCAATAACACAAAGCAATTATTAGATAAATCTCTCAAAGGGGTTGTAGGTAACAACAGGGAGTCTTGAATTTTAATGTGAAATCACCATATTTCAAGATTTAGGATTAAGAAATGTAACTACCTTGTCTATCACAGCTGTAGGAATGCCATGTAAGAACCAAAGATTTCTGTAATTTACTTTAGTACTAACAGCCTGTAAAATGTTGTGTACAATACCTGAGGTAATGAAATTCCCTCAGGAACCATCTGAGAGGAATGGGAAAAGGAGTACAAGAAGGTGACAGAGTAACGCTTCTCAGGGCATCAGCTTTTATTCAGAGGCTAAAATGTCTTCTCTGATTGTGGAAGAAACCTTTGGTTTTTCTGGTATCGTTTGTGGTGTTTGGCAGAAGCCAATCCCACAGAGCTGGTGTCTCTGTCTGCATGAATTTTGGGGAATTGCAGCAGCAAAAGAGGCAATAAACGGTTTAAACAAACTAGCTCAGGCTCTTCCTGCAGGCGGTTAGCAGGGTTTCAGCTTTCATTGGGGCAATTTCCACTTTTGGAAACTTCTGAGAAAATTCTGAGAGCTGCAGGGATGCAGAGGCCCTGACAGAGCCGCGATGGAGCCGGAGCGCCGGCCCCACGGGCAGCCCTGCCTGCAGAGCCACGGGGAGACACCCTGCCAGCCCTGGAACCCACCCTGGGCACTGGACGCACACTGGGACACGCACTGAGACAGGCACTGCCACCACCAGGGCTCTGCTGCCACCAGCTCTGCTGCCACCCCACCAGCCCTGCTGCCACCAGGGCCCTGCTGCCACACAGAGCCCAGCCCTTGGCACCACCCAGAGCTGCTCCCCAGCCCAAGGCCATGGCCTGGCTCCGACACTGCCTGGGCACAGGGACCACAGGCACGGCGACCACGGACATGGTGACTGATGCCATGATGCTTTTTTTTCTTTTTATATATACCCCCTCTATATATTCTTTTATATAACTTTTATGTATTCCTAAGGGCCTTTTAGCCCACACACTTCCAATTCTTCAGCTTTGATAACCAGCATAAACCCAATATTCCCTTAAGCCAGGAGACCAAACATCTCAGAAGCCTCAGACACCGAGGTCTTCTCTGGAACACATTTTGTAAACTGAGATAGGCCTGTCCAGGGGGGAAAGTTCCTCGGGGAGGGGGGTTCGCTCAGCCTCTCATTGGGGAATCTT
Organism: Aleadryas rufinucha; assembly: GCA_013397815.1. Classification (NCBI taxonomy): domain Eukaryota; kingdom Metazoa; phylum Chordata; class Aves; order Passeriformes; genus Aleadryas; species Aleadryas rufinucha. Next base: position 59,642 of record VZTH01003976.1, read on the forward strand.
TGATAGATTTGCTAATTGGCAAGGCCTATAATGTTATACCCAAACTATTGTGGGTGTGCATTTGGATGTGCATTCCAGCGTGTTCCACCTGGACGGGGTGCACCAAGGATTCTTAAAATAAACACTGAGGTAAAACCCCTTTTACCCTTCTAACCGTGTTTGGCTCTTGATTTTAAGACCAAGAAAAGGCATCATGACCATGGACACGGTGACCACAGACACAGTGACCACAGACACAGTGACCACGGGGCAGAGCAGCTGAGCAGTGCCAGCCCAGTCAGTACAAGCAGCCACTGTCCCTCCCACAGTGTGTGGCACCATGGATCCCACGCAGCGAGCAGGACACAGTGAGGGAGGCACTACATCTCTGCTGGAGAAGCCTCTCCACACAGAGCCGAACAAAAACTCCTCCAACAACCACAGGTGTGCTCAATACAGTCCTTCTGACAAGAAGAATGCATTTCTCTGAACAAGAAATCCTCACATTTCAAGGGGTTTACAATATAAAGCTTTATAAGGTCAGGCACTGCCTGCTTTGTGTTTACCATTCTATTCCAATGGCTTTTTTGAATTCTGAATTTTGTGGCTCAAAAATGTCGTAATAAACCCTACTTTTATCAAAGTTTTCTCGGATGAGAAGCAAGTCTTCTACAGAATACATGTCTTCCTTTCCTGTCCAAACAGTGAGGCTGTATCTACATCCAGAAAAAAGGGGGGAAACAAACAAAACAAAGAGAAAAAGAGTATGTTAAGGTAAAACATGTAAACCAGAAAGACATTGCACTATGAAGCTCCTAAAAATATTCAGGATTACAGCATCTTAATTTTAGAAATGTCATTAAATACAATGACATTGTATTTAATGACATTTTTTTGTCCTGCCTGTCGTGGCAGGACACAATGACAACTCTCTTCTATACCCTGTTATCTATTTACTAAGATCCTTCAAATTCTGCACCCCCCAGACCAATTTATCTTCAGTTTATCTGTGACTGTCCTGCCAAACCTCGGAAGGAGCTAAATAAAAAACCTCAGGTAAATATCCAGCAAAGAAATTTACCAGACTGAGCATTTAAGGTTTGATAAAGTAATCAATAGTCACAAGCTGAGCCTCAAAACAGGAAATATGATGCAATCCCAGACGCAGGTGATTGTTGTGCTCTGTGCTTGGTCACGTCAGCCATGTGTGGAGATGCCACCTAACCCAATCCTCATTAATCACACAGAAAAAACACTGAAATCCCCCAAAGCATTATTCAGTTAAAGGCACTACCCTCCAGATCCTCCACATGGCACACACTTAGTTCTTCACCTTTGTTTAATAAAACTATTAATTTTAAAAATGGATAAATCAGAATTCAGTTGTATGTGAACACAACTGGCTCAGCAATTTCTGTCTTCTAATCATGCCACTAAAAAACCCTGAGTTTTATGCTGAGGTGAAAGAGAAAATCCTAATACTCAGCAGAAATAATGTTTGTATCCAGTGAGGATATATTTGAGACTGGCACAATTCATAAGACATATTCTTAATGCAATAATATTTGAAACTTAATTTTCCAGTTTAAAATGCTTAATTCTAATTTCTGTCTTGAGTCTTCTTGAGCAAACAAGAATATCAGCATTTAATTTGTCTACCCTTTTGTTTCTAAATAATTAGAACCTTTTCAGAGACTCCCTTAAGTTTTCTGTCTTGGCCTTTGACCTTGGTTGGAACAACTTTATTAAACTCTCAGTAAGCAGAGCAAGTGAAAAAGATGAGTAAATGACAATATGTGGGAAGCTGGGTTTATTTTACTACACGTAAATAATTTTTATAATGAAATGGTTACGGGTTTGTCAGAACAATCTTTAAAGGAAACTGTAAGCTGGTGTATGCAAACCACTGAATACATTTCAAGTGCCTCNCAGCCACTGTCCCTCCCACAGTGTGTGGCACCATGGATCCCACGCAGCGAGCAGGACACAGTGAGGGAGGCACTACATCTCTGCTGGAGAAGCCTCTCCACACAGAGCCGAACAAAAACTCCTCCAACAACCACAGGTGTGCTCAATACAGTCCTTCTGACAAGAAGAATGCATTTCTCTGAACAAGAAATCCTCACATTTCAAGGGGTTTACAATATAAAGCTTTATAAGGTCAGGCACTGCCTGCTTTGTGTTTACCATTCTATTCCAATGGCTTTTTTGAATTCTGAATTTTGTGGCTCAAAAATGTCGTAATAAACCCTACTTTTATCAAAGTTTTCTCGGATGAGAAGCAAGTCTTCTACAGAATACATGTCTTCCTTTCCTGTCCAAACAGTGAGGCTGTATCTACATCCAGAAAAAAGGGGGGAAACAAACAAAACAAAGAGAAAAAGAGTATGTTAAGGTAAAACATGTAAACCAGAAAGACATTGCACTATGAAGCTCCTAAAAATATTCAGGATTACAGCATCTTAATTTTAGAAATGTCATTAAATACAATGACATTGTATTTAATGACATTTTTTTGTCCTGCCTGTCGTGGCAGGACACAATGACAACTCTCTTCTATACCCTGTTATCTATTTACTAAGATCCTTCAAATTCTGCACCCCCCAGACCAATTTATCTTCAGTTTATCTGTGACTGTCCTGCCAAACCTCGGAAGGAGCTAAATAAAAAACCTCAGGTAAATATCCAGCAAAGAAATTTACCAGACTGAGCATTTAAGGTTTGATAAAGTAATCAATAGTCACAAGCTGAGCCTCAAAACAGGAAATATGATGCAATCCCAGACGCAGGTGATTGTTGTGCTCTGTGCTTGGTCACGTCAGCCATGTGTGGAGATGCCACCTAACCCAATCCTCATTAATCACACAGAAAAAACACTGAAATCCCCCAAAGCATTATTCAGTTAAAGGCACTACCCTCCAGATCCTCCACATGGCACACACTTAGTTCTTCACCTTTGTTTAATAAAACTATTAATTTTAAAAATGGATAAATCAGAATTCAGTTGTATGTGAACACAACTGGCTCAGCAATTTCTGTCTTCTAATCATGCCACTAAAAAACCCTGAGTTTTATGCTGAGGTGAAAGAGAAAATCCTAATACTCAGCAGAAATAATGTTTGTATCCAGTGAGGATATATTTGAGACTGGCACAATTCATAAGACATATTCTTAATGCAATAATATTTGAAACTTAATTTTCCAGTTTAAAATGCTTAATTCTAATTTCTGTCTTGAGTCTTCTTGAGCAAACAAGAATATCAGCATTTAATTTGTCTACCCTTTTGTTTCTAAATAATTAGAACCTTTTCAGAGACTCCCTTAAGTTTTCTGTCTTGGCCTTTGACCTTGGTTGGAACAACTTTATTAAACTCTCAGTAAGCAGAGCAAGTGAAAAAGATGAGTAAATGACAATATGTGGGAAGCTGGGTTTATTTTACTACACGTAAATAATTTTTATAATGAAATGGTTACGGGTTTGTCAGAACAATCTTTAAAGGAAACTGTAAGCTGGTGTATGCAAACCACTGAATACATTTCAAGTGCCTCGGCAAAATTAATTGGCTTGGAGGGAAACATCTGACTTCCCATCTAAAAACCATCTTTAACATGTTTCAGGTGACATTGCTACAAATAACATAAATAGTGAATCCAGTACAAAGTCTTTAGATTGGATGAATTCCCAATTGCAACATCAAACTACTTAGTCTATTTAACTATATTCATCTCAGGAAATGTTTGTAGCAGAACCGGATTACACGCCATTTAAAAGTCCTTACTGTAGGCAATGAAAGAGAAGCTTCTGGAATGTAACTATTTTAAAGAAATTAATAGTGACCACTTCCATCTGAGGAATCAATTTGAGACCTGAGGGAAATAAAGACCTGAGAGAAAAACTATTTGCAGTGTCCCTGCAATGAGCATGGGCACATAAACGTGCTGTGTTCGATACAAGCAGACACGGGTTGGGTCAGGACAGGGGAGGGCTTGGCACTGACCCGTGGGGCTGGGGGTCAGGACAGGGGCTGCACTGACCTGTGGGGCTGGGGGTGCTGGACGGGGCAGCACTGACCTGTGGGACTGGGGATCAGAACAGGGGCTGCACTGACCTGTGGGACTGCTGCATCAGCCACTGCAGCTGCGGAATGGAGCCGGGCAGCAGCGCGGCCCTGACGGCGAAGGTGACGCGCTGGGACAGGGGCTGGCACAGCCGGGACATCTCCTGCACCATGGGCCACGCGTAGCCTGGGGGCAGACACGGCTCAGAGCCCTGCGGGGCCAGACACACAAAAACAGCACATCCCCGCGCCTGGAACCGCACAGTTCCACAGCGACACTGCCAGAGGGTGCTGAACACAACAGGCCCCACAGGAAACACCCAATAAATGCAATATTAACGTGGAAAACAAACTCATGATGGAAACCTTTATTCCCCATACTTTACATTCATATTTATTTACTTTACATATAGCTACAGAATGTGGTATTTTTACTGTATCTTTGCCCTTTCTCTAAAAAACTCTGCTGCCACTGACTTCAGTATGGCCTAGCTTTACATTGTCAGGGACGCTTTAAAAATAAAAACATGAAGAAAAAATTAGGAAAAAAAATTAAATTAATCCACTAGGAATAAAGTTACACACAAATGAAATGCACAGAAAAAATATTTTGTGCTTAAAAATACTAGAATCAACTAATCTAGAATACTGAAAGTGCCTCTGCTGAGATTTTGACATGGACTGGAGCTATTTCAAATTATATTTAACTGTTCTTTTTTTTCTACAGGCTATGAAAACCCTATAACAACAGTTAATAACTGTTTTCTCATTTACTCATACACAATGTAGTGACTGGAAAGACTACAAAAGCACTAAATATTAAAAAAAACCTTTTGTTGGGCAAGCAGCAACTTCTAGTTGAAATCACTCAAATGAGCTGGTTTTCTCAAGTCTTATAGCAGAATCTTAATTATCACTTCCATACACTGAAATTTAGAATGGAGATAAAATTAAATTCACTTTCAAAGGTTACCCAGTATTTCTAATGCATTTCCCAGCAACTTCCAACTGCAATTAAATACCTGGGAGAAAGCACTGAACAGTTTAATAAAATTGCAGTGTACCATACAACAAAATACTAAATCTTGCTAATGAATAATTAGCCATGGGAATGGTGTATAATCCTGCCATGGTGGCCCCAGGCAATTAGAGGAGACTCTACTACTCATAATGAGAATTGTGAGAGGAAGCCTGTGAAAAAGGCCCTAAAATAATGGAAATTGCAAAGCTTTCTGCAAAAATTCAAGTATCCAAGAGAAATGGAACGTTAGGGATTAGGCTGGCCCACAATTTGATTTCAGAGATCAAAAAAGCTGAGATAAACTTCTCAGCTGATCTGTTTTTTCTCGGGAAACGCGCCAGGATTCCAATCACCAAACCGCTGCTCCCAGGGCTCAGGGAGAGCCCTCCCTGAAACATAGGCTCAGGAGTTTGTCCCTCAGAAGCCCTCAGCAGGTGAGAAGGAGGAGAAGTACAACCCAGCTGAGTTTAACAGCACACAGATGGGACTTCCCCGAGCTGTGCTGTCCCTCCAGCACAGGACCACCCGCAGCAGAGCTCTGCCAAACGCTACAGCACACGAGAGGCTCCCACAGCCACCCACTTCCAGCCCAGCTGGGTGCAGGCTGGAAGCAAAGGAGCCCTGCCCTTACCTTGCCCTCGGTGGCAGCCCGTGGTCCAGCCCAGGGACAGGGTGGCGTCGGGGCAGGACGAGGTGACGGCGCCCAGGAAGGTGCGGGCGTCCAGCGGCGCGCAGCTCCCACGGGACCCGGCCAGGATGTCCCCGTTCAGCCACACGGGCTGGGCCAGCGGCTGCCCCAGCTGCCCCAGCAGCTCCAGCGATGGTCCCACGGCGTCCAGGCTGTGCCAGGACACAGGCAGGGTCACAGGACGGAGTGTCACCACAGTGTCACCGCGGCCGCCCCGGCAGGCAGGGGTACACGCCGAGCACCTGCTGCCACCCGGTGACGTCCACTGCAGGAGTGAAAGCCCCAGACTCCCACCCCCTGCTCCCAGGACTGCCCGGCCTCACTTCACGGCCCCCGACCTTGTCACCTCTTCATCTCAGGCATGAGAAGGGTTTAAACAAAGGAAGCCACTGCAGTCTCTAACACCTCTGTTCCACCAGACCCCAAAGCCACAGATGCTCTAAATTCAGTCCAAGCAGTGAAAGTCATCTCTCCCCACCCTAACCACATTCAAGGTGGCAAAGATTGTAGCACTGTTTCAGAGGCAGACTCGAAGTTACCTTCACATCTGTGCAAGATGATGCACCTGTACTAGGAGAATGAGAAACACAACACGGACCAATTTCAGGCAGCTAAAAGACTGAACAGGCACCCACTGGANCCATACAACAAAATACTAAATCTTGCTAATGAATAATTAGCCATGGGAATGGTGTATAATCCTGCCATGGTGGCCCCAGGCAATTAGAGGAGACTCTGCTACTCATAATGAGAATTGTGAGAGGAAGCCTGTGAAAAAGGCCCTAAAATAATGGAAATTGCAAAGCTTTCTGCAAAAATTCAAGTATCCAAGAGAAATGGAACGTTAGGGATTAGGCTGGCCCACAATTTGATTTCAGAGATCAAAAAAGCTGAGATAAACTTCTCAGCTGATCTGTTTTTTCTCGGGAAACGCGCCAGGATTCCAATCACCAAACCGCTGCTCCCAGGGCTCAGGGAGAGCCCTCCCTGAAACATAGGCTCAGGAGTTTGTCCCTCAGAAGCCCTCAGCAGGTGAGAAGGAGGAGAAGTACAACCCAGCTGAGTTTAACAGCACACAGATGGGACTTCCCCGAGCTGTGCTGTCCCTCCAGCACAGGACCACCCGCAGCAGAGCTCTGCCAAACGCTACAGCACACGAGAGGCTCCCACAGCCACCCACTTCCAGCCCAGCTGGGTGCAGGCTGGAAGCAAAGGAGCCCTGCCCTTACCTTGCCCTCGGTGGCAGCCCGTGGTCCAGCCCAGGGACAGGGTGGCGTCGGGGCAGGACGAGGTGACGGCGCCCAGGAAGGTGCGGGCGTCCAGCGGCGCGCAGCTCCCACGGGACCCGGCCAGGATGTCCCCGTTCAGCCACACGGGCTGGGCCAGCGGCTGCCCCAGCTGCCCCAGCAGCTCCAGCGATGGTCCCACGGCGTCCAGGCTGTGCCAGGACACAGGCAGGGTCACAGGACGGAGTGTCACCACAGTGTCACCGCGGCCGCCCCGGCAGGCAGGGGTACACGCCGAGCACCTGCTGCCACCCGGTGACGTCCACTGCAGGAGTGAAAGCCCCAGACTCCCACCCCCTGCTCCCAGGACTGCCCGGCCTCACTTCACGGCCCCCGACCTTGTCACCTCTTCATCTCAGGCATGAGAAGGGTTTAAACAAAGGAAGCCACTGCAGTCTCTAACACCTCTGTTCCACCAGACCCCAAAGCCACAGATGCTCTAAATTCAGTCCAAGCAGTGAAAGTCATCTCTCCCCACCCTAACCACATTCAAGGTGGCAAAGATTGTAGCACTGTTTCAGAGGCAGACTCGAAGTTACCTTCACATCTGTGCAAGATGATGCACCTGTACTAGGAGAATGAGAAACACAACACGGACCAATTTCAGGCAGCTAAAAGACTGAACAGGCACCCACTGGAACATTTAACGCCTGGTTGTGGGTTTTCCCACAGTTCAGAAGTGTGGCAGCACAGAGAAGCCTGCCTGACACACGTTCATGTAACAGCTAATTATTAAACACCTAAAAATCACTTGAGCAACCAGTGCAGACACCTTGTGAGCATTTGACAACATCTACAGTCACATATTCCTACTGTCCTGTCAAGCCAAAAGAAAAAGCACAACTAGCTTTTTTCTAACTCTATCCTACCAAAACTTTCAAAGTACTCTGGAAGGAAAGGAGATGTGGAACAATTGGGAAAAGAAATTCTTCAAGAAACTCTTCTTTCTGCCACTGCACATTAATTAACACACTATGTAACATCGAGGAATTTAAAATCAGAATGGTCAGAGTTTTGAAATTAGGTTAGTTCTAAAGCCAGCAACTGTCCCCTGAGCTGTTTGTCTTGTTTCCTCTGTGAAGTAATTCTGTATATTTCATCTTTTGTGCTGTTGGGAAAGCTGCACAGAGGCAGGAATTCAGCTCACTCGGGATGAGCTCAAGTTCTCTAGGAGAAAAGTCAGTGATGGTTCGAGTTAAGGTGTGGGCTTCAGCACTTCTCACACTGCCTGGGGCCAGAACAGTTTATATCTTCACAAATGCAGGGGACTGCCAGGACCAGTGGAATGCCTTCCTTTGTACTGCAAAGTATAAGCTCATGTAGTGAGAAAAAGGCCCAAACCAAAACAGCACCACGGAAAAAAAAAATAGAAAACACCAAAGCCAAACAACAACAACAAAAAAAACCCAACCCCAAAAAAACTCAGACCCCAGAGAGCACTGGTTTTGTTGCACAGCTTTTAGACAATTCAGACTCACTGCTGAGTTTATGTGAAATGACTTTGGCATTTCTGAAGTGGGACACTGAAGACCTTCTGCAGAATATATTAATTTCAGTAGCCAAAGCCAGCAGGAAATGTAATTATGTGGTCAATCAAGCTGATAGAGTAGAGATACAGAAAGTACATTTTTAAAGTACCATTGACATAATCTTCAAGACTTCAGCAATGGCATCCAAATAAATATTAACCAAAAGAACATCAAATTCTGTTAACACTCATTTGACTCTGTATGATGTATTTTTACTGTATGATGTATTTTTAAATGCTTTTATACATTCAGACTTTTATAATGCAATGTACTTTTAAAAGCTTTTTTGAATCACTGCACTTGGCCGTAAACTCCTTGTGGAAAAATGAAAGGTAGGTGGTTTAAAATTAATTTAAACAATAATTAAAATGGAGGAAAACCCCCACCAGAACTCACAGGAAATAAGCCCAAACAAATGCCGCAGATCGTGTAACAATAAAAGGATTTAGCCTGCCCACGTTTTGCACTTTCATGAACTTTCACATGAAAACTGTGGCTGTGTTACACAGAACCACAGGCATAAATCACATTTTACAACTATCCCGAGGGTTGTTTTGCATCTCTATAGAGTACTTAAGCACTGATGAAGCTCTTTGTAATTTGCTGCCAAAACAGACCTAGAACATGGAAACTCGGACAAAGCCAGTCAGGAGCTGAGGAGGTGCATGTCTGCAGATCACAGCTCCCTGGAACTCTTCCAAGGCAATCTCATGGCGTTTTCAGGTGTATTTCCTATTGAGACAATGAAACAGGTAATGGTTCAAACTGTGAGTGAACCTGTGAACATTTAATGAGTGAGGCCAGAGAAAGGAGCCTTCCAGAGAGGCACCACCACCATTTCACTTTCCCGAGGGGAAAGTTCTGCTCACAGTACACAATTCACTGAATAAAAAATTGTTATCTGTAGTTCGAGACACTTTTAAAGGTTTTGTTCTTGCCACACTTTATGGAGCATTATGGACTCTGTTTCCACATGGATTATGCTTCTGAACACATCACACTAAACTGCACAGTAAGGAGCAGTTTGGTTGACAATCACCTGTAGACCTGTAACTGGCAAGAACACAAACAACAGAATCTTTTCGTTGAGATACCTCTTAAAATCCAGCTTGATGCCTTTATTGGTGCGGACCATCTCTGCCAGCCACTCCTGCAGGGTGATGTCGCTGTCAGTGTCCGGGGGGTGAGCCAGGATGGGCTCCCCGCTGCCTCCCCGAAGGAGAACATCCGCCTCGACCATGTGCACGTCACCTGGGGATTGAGAAATTAAACCTCAGCTTTCGGTGCTTCAGGGCAGCAACTACCCAGCAAGTCTGCCTGCACCAGCCCGTGCACCTTCACTCCACACAGGAACTGCTGTGACACTAAAGAGGCAATTTTGGGGGGTTTTCAGTCACTAAACTCTGTGCAAACCTACAAGCACGTGAAAATTGATCTTTGAGGATACATTTGGCCAAGCAACCATGCGGGGTTTATTCTTCAGGGGAACAGAAGAACGGACATCCAACATGTGAATCCACTCTTTTTAAATTTCGGATCTTTTTCTCTCTAAACAGGGTTCCTGACAGAGGAAAGATGAGCACAGGACTTAACACCAGCAGAGACTGAGCATTCCCCTTGACTCACTGTCAAAACTGACCAGGAAAATGTTAGCTGACACCACACCCAACAGAGGCGAGGACGGGTCTTAGGAGTGCTCCAGCTCTTGAAAACAGCTTTATATCATGAATCTGGGCAGTGCTAGCAGCTTTGCAGAGAATCCAATACACACAGTTAGACTGAAATACGAAGAAAAGAGCTAGTGACGGTATTCAACATAAAGCATATTATATATATAGTTACACAAATATGTATTTGTCAAATATTCACATACATTTACATAATATTCACTGCCGCCCAGGCTGGGGCACCAGGGCCCTTGTGGCTCTGCACACGTTCCTGACAGGAGGGGGCAGCCGGGGGGGGTCGGGCTCTGCTCCCAGGGAACAGGGACAGGAAGAGAGGGAATGGCCTCAGGCTGGGCCAGGGGAGGCTCAGGGTGGACACTAGGGAAATTCCTTCATGGAAAAGGCTGTCCAGCCCCGGCACAGCTGCCCAGGGCTCTGATGGAAGCCCCATCCCCGGAGGGATTTAAAAGCCATGGGGATCCTGGAGGAAGGAGGGGAAGAGGAAGGGAAGGAGGAGGAGGAGGAACAAGAAGGGGAAGGAGAAGGGGAAGGGGCCTGTGCCACACTCACTTCGCGCGGCCTCCGCCGCCCGGGCCCTGCTGTTGGCGGCGTGGAACCAGCGCACGGCGGCCCCGTCCCTCGCCCCGATGAGCCCTGTGCGCAGGAAGTGATCCACGGGCCACTCGCTCCAGGCGCCTGCAGGGACNAGGTGGCACTCAGTGCTCTGGGCTGGGGACAAGGTGGGCATCGGGCACAGCTGGGACTCGATGGGCTGGCAGGGATTTTCCAACTTGATTAATTCTGTGATTCTGTGTGAAATCAGGATGTTGTGTACATCCATGTATGCATTGCAGACTTGTCAGAGTACTCAGGGTCCACATCTCCTGCAGCTGAACCCAGTTCCTGACAGTACTAAACTCACAGCTGCAGGTCAGGAAGACCCGGCCCAGGCACAGGCCCTGCCCCTGAGCAGGTGGAGAGGCTGGCTGGGGTCACAGAGCCTGTCTGGCACTTCCAAATCAGTGCTAACAGAGGGGCAGTGCTTGGGCAGTCACCAGCCCTGGATTGTTCGTGTGTGTCAGGAAGGGCAGGGGAAGGGCGCTGGGGTGAGCTGGAGCTGTGGAGCACAGCAAGCACCCAGGCCTGGCCAGCACTGATGGGACAGCCCGTGTCTCTCTGCCCTGTGTCACTGCTGGCTTGGGGCACACTCAGGAACGAATCCCATCTCTTGCACAACATCAGGAGTCCCACAGAGCTGCAGAGACAGGACACATGCATTCCAAATGTGTCTTTGTTTCATGATAAATAAGAGGCAGGAGATTGCAAGCACTGTCATTAACTTTATTGATCATTACTGAAAAGGAGTTAGTAGAGGTTAAGTGCCAAGAGGCAGCTGTTCCTTCGGGTGCCCTGACCCCGTCACAGACCCGAAACACTGTTCAGCCTCATGCTGGGGCTCCCTCGAGGGCCTGGGTGCAGCTTGTTTTCAACAAGGACATGTTTTCCTTGTACTGTGCCTGGGTTCAGCCCTTCTCCCTTAATGGCAGTTTCTCAGAAGTCAGCACAGAAGCTGAAATGCAGCTCAGTTCCATCCAGGATGAGATCTTGAAGCCTGAACCCTGCTAGGACTGGAGTGTTAAAGCACAGATAACAGCACAAAAGATTAGGTTAAATTACAAATTGTTTTTGATACAAAAACATAAAATATCCCCTATTAGCATCAAGAAGGCATCCAAGTTTTAATACTCTCATTATAAAATTGTACCAGCATTTTTACTGAAAACAATATAGATCTTGTATATATTTAGTTTTGGTTCTGTCCTCGATAAGCAGTTGCAGTTCGATGAACCTCAGTACAAATCACGTGCATCACAAATACATAAATAGATCTAAATGACCCAGTATCAAAAATACATCCTATGCAAGAACCTCAGGTATACTAAAAACTCCAGAACAGTTTGGGTTGGAAGGGACCTTAAAGAGTTCCAACCCCACCTGCCATGGGCAGGGTCACCTTCCACTGGAATCAACCTGTTCATGAAAATTCATACTTAATACATCTGTTCTCCCTGAAAGTAAAGGTGGCTACTAAAATGTGGCAAAAGCAGTAGAGAGAAACAGAAAAAATATTGCAGAATTCTTGTCTGACTTATTGCTACATGTAGATTACATCACAGGTAATCTGTTTTTTCCTAATCCTTGAAAGGTCAAATTGTATATGGAATTATGAACACAGAGTAAAGAAAAAAGAAAAAGCACTTTTTATAAAAATAGCATCCATTCAAGTTAGATAAATCCTTATAAATACAAGAAAGAAACCAGTTTCTCTACAAAACATTAATTGAGAGTATATGTTCCTGAAGCACCAGCATCACATCCCCAGGTTAAGAAGCTCAGCTGTGAAGCCTTTATCGAGCACCCACAGCATTCCCCTCGTGGTGCCAGAGCTGCCCTGACACACAGGGACCACAGGCAGCTACAGATCTCCTGTCTGAACCTGCAGTGGCAAGGAAACAGTTCTGGGCCAGCTCTGCTTCAGTGCTCAGCTCTGGCAGGGGGGAAGCACATGCAGAGATCAAACGGAACCCCAGCAACTTCAGTCACCACTAATGTGAGGGTAAGAGGCAAGATCCTATGGCTTGGAGTTACACTACACCTAGTCAATGCTACAGCTGTGTAAAGAGTAACAGAACCTGCCCTCTTCTGCACCTGTATTAAGTGTAAACTTTCAGAACTTCATGACACAAACTACGAGTCTTTTGTGGTAGAGGAATCAGAGAGGATCTGAGGGGCTTTACAAAAACCGTTTGAAAAGCTATTAAAACATAACAGGTTTAGAAACTGTAACATTTTTAGTGTTTGTAGCATTACAACTTTGGTGTTCAGATCTAGCAAATCAGTATATGCATGTAATCAGCCTCATCAAAACAGGTGTTCTATAATGAAAAACATTAATTCCATTTTCAATGGTAGAGCTGTAGGATCTGACATTCCACCATGAATCACAGGAATCAGAGCACTGTCCAAGTCATTCAGATACTTCTGTGGAAGAAGGTGCCCTCCAGATCCGGCTAAGTATTCAACCTAGCAGGGAAACATATTAACATTGATATTAATTAAAACTTTTTGTATTAACAAGTCTATGCAAAAAGTGCTGTATCACAGTAAAAGAGTATTATTCTACCATGAAGTGAGAAACTAATGACTAAGACAGCTTCTTCCCCACATGTCATCCTGGATGGATGGACAGTAATGGATCTGCAGTAGGGAAAAACTCTTGAAACCTCCATGGAGAGATCCAAGGTATTTAAAAGGGAAGATACTTCAGAGGAAATGGTGTGTCTGCAATAAAAGTTGAAAGCTTACCATGTCTGAGTCAATGGAAACTCTGAGTCCTATCTTATTCATCCCATTATTTTTCAAGGTTTTAAGGTGAGGGCAAAGAGCAGTGCTGCAGGCAGTGGCAATCTCCTTAGCAAACTGGTGAGGAACAGCACTGGACAGTTCATGATCCTTTACAAAATAGTAAACCTGAGATCAGAGAGAGGGCAGGACAGTCAGCAGCCTGGTACATCCCACAGTTAGGAAAATGACTAGTTCAGTATTACAGAGCACCAAACAGAGCAAGCTTTGATGCTTGTTTGCTGGCAAAGCACCCAAGCATTTCATCCACACAATAAAAACCCTTCAGGAACCACTGGAATGCCTGGATGAGGCATTTGCAGAACTGTCACTGCTAACAGACTTCTACTCCTTCTCAGTGGAGGAAAATGACAAGTATGTATGACAAGTATGTAATCTCACCAAGGAGCTGCAGGGAACTTCTGCCTGGCAGGATCAGCTCATTTTAATAGTATCACTTAGTGCCATCATATTACCACTTAAGTATTCAAAAAGTAGCAATAAAGGCTTAAGAACTATGTAATTCACTCACTTCAGTGCACTTCATAACTTTTCCTTCTCTTTCGAAGTCTCTGCACTGTGGTGCTTTTTCACTCTGGGCTCCTTCCATTGATTTTCCATCAACTGGGCTTAAAACTCTATGGAAAACAATACTATGATTAGTAATTTGAACAACATTTTATGGTTTAGACAGAGTGACTTCCATGAAATAATATTTAGCCATCCTTCAAGGCTATTTAAACAGCTTTAAAACAAAATACAATACAGGACTTGCATCATGAAAATACAGATGGTACAAAAAGAAATATCCTAAATAGGAAACTAACAGGATTAATAGGAACCTAATCTTGCAGGTTTAAGATGCTATAAACCATCTTTGGTATCAAGCACTTTCTGTCAAAAAAACCCCTTTAGATTAATTTTAAAAAACTAAAGGCAGATATTTGAACACTGGGAGCAAGAATTCTCTCAGATGTCTGGCTTTGGTAGTACATTTACCCTTTGTTTGTTTTCTCTTCATTTTCTACCCAGCAAATATCTACGTATTCTTTCACGTCCCCTGCATCCATTTTTCCACAGGTTATTTTGAAGTCTTTCTTGTCTCTTAATGCCTGACGTAGGCTCTCCATAGTTTCTCGTGTTATTTGTACCATTAGTCCATCTAGAAGAAAACCAGTTAAAATTCCAAATTATCCACACAAAAGCAGCACAGCTTTTTACAGAATCTTGGCTTAAATTCTGCTGAGACCAACCATCTCCTACAGCTAATTAATGCATGCACAAAAGGACTCCATCCCCCACCTACAGCACTAAATGTTACATGAAAGAGGAAGAAAACCTTTTTTGTCAACAGAACTCAAACTGAAAGATCATTTTAAAGTTAATTTTGGAATTTTTTTTTTTGCATGTATGTACCAATATATGTATTTCAGCAATATGGCAATGAAAATAGTTCCATAAAAAAAAAGACCTGCACCAATTAAACACAGTTAAAATTTGAATGTTTTAAAACAAGTAGGTGAACTATCATGTATTTTTATGCAGTATTTGTTTGCAACAGGCTTCATACAAAGTTAAAAAACCTACAAAGAAATATTTAGCTTACTGAGGCCTAAGGACTTTACACAAGACTGCTGCTATTTTTTTTTCTTTAAGTCTCTTAAGAAGAGAACAGAACAAAATTCTTACCTTCCACTATACTGGATTTAGCTAAAAATCCTGAAGATGTTTTTAACGCTCCATTAAACACCACAAAACTTGCACCTGTAACTAGAAAAAGTAGGAAGGAAGTGAGCACCACTTCATGTCACTGCAGTCAGTCATAACTGACATTGCACTTGCACTTCTCTTTAAACGCATTTTAATGTAACACCAGAGATGCATTTTCTGTGCAGCCTAACACTGAACTTCCATTTCTGCTCTAGAAATGAGATTTTTCTCCAAGGACCTCTTACCTTTCCTGGGATGTCCTGTGGCACTGATTGCCTGTGTGTGATAGAGGCCATGCTTGTTCTGCACACACACCAAGTGAGAGTCTGCTTCGGTATTAAAACTTGCTCCAATGCTAATTACATGTTCATTAGAAGAGTTGATCACCTTCATCACCTGTCAATACAAAATTTGTCATTATACTGACAAATCCCACAAAGGGGGTTTTTTTTGGTTGCTGTTTGTGGTTTTTTATTTTTTAAAAAAATTCTTATGCAAGACATCATCATCAGGAAATCTGTAAGAGAATATTTGAAAATATATGCTGAAAGACTTTGAAGAACTGCTGATCTTTCAGTACTTAATAGCTGTTCTAAATCTCAACTCATCATTATCCACCTTCCAGCATAGCACAGAAGGAAGTGTGTGCTCAGGTCATTGCATGCCCCTCCCCTAACACATTTAGGTCAGTATAAAGGTCAGAGAGGTTTTCTTCAAAGAGCTCGTGCTAGAGGTGTGACTGGTATTACACAAAAAAATGAAGACAAAAGCAGTTTGGATTAGAAAGAGTAATCAAGATGGGTTTACTCACCTCATTGTACTTCCCTACAGGTATTTTAATGCAGCTTCTACCCATTTCCACATGAACAAACAGGTTGTCTACGGTATGCAAAGTATACTGAAAATTTCTAAGGTCCTATAACAGACAAAGAATCTATGTTAGCAGACAATTAAATATTGTTTTGGTACCTTTTCCTTACCTCCATCACTTAGATGAAGGTACTCTAAATACATCCCCAGGACTTCTAAGAAATAGTAATACTAAAAGTGGCTAAAGACTTAGGGATCCCTTTTTGTCCACTGGGTGTATGTGACAGGCACCCCAGTGAATGCATTAACAAATCCATAGCACTGACAAGGTAGCTCTATTAACCAGTGGTATTTACTCTGTGGCTACTTCATACACATTAGAATCCTAGTGTTTTAGGGAAAGAAAAACTTCAACACCCTCCCTTCTCTGATCGAAAAGTGAAGTGTGGAAGCCACCATCTAGATGGGTTTGTTTCCAGGCTCACAGCCTGTCCTGTACAGCTCTAAGTTGTTGATTTACAGATTGAATACTGCACCATTTCTTATCCCTTTCTGTGACAGAGGTAATCACCCATCACCTCACCCACTTCTGCACAATTCTGTTGACTTCCAGAACAACAACATTAGGTATGAAATGGTCTCATTTGGTTTTACTACTCCAGCTGAAAAAAGGTATGAAGAGGCTCTTTTCATCAGCTGAGCCAGGCCAGTACCTTCCTCCATCAGCACAGCTGCAGCAAGAAGGGTATTTACACAAACATCTCGAGGCACTAAGGTTTCCACGGGACTGGCACCCAGCACTAAGGAGGTAAATCACAGGCACCCTTTGCTCAGTCACTCGTGTGGGGAGAGGCTCTGCATGATCTCTTACTGAGCATCTGCATCACAGGTGCCAAGGCACCACCAAGAGAACATTCTGCAGTCACACAGTGATTGTAACTCCTGCAAGGAGCACGTGTTGCCCCTGCCTGCTTCAGGCTGACACAGCTGTGAAGGGGAATCCAAGTAACTCTAATCCACCTGAAAAGAAATTCCATAGAAACTCCCTTCAGCAGCAGCAGCAGCACATTAAGGCTGCTCAAAGTCTGAGGGAGCAGTTACCCATTGGCACATCACCAGCAAGGCTGGGAGCTGGCTCATGGATCACAGTTTGACTCCTACATGAAGAAGAAACGTGCTGTTCTCAGATGGGGCACCTCCTCCAACTGACTGGTCACGCAGTGATCTGCACACCAGCGCTGGCAAAAGGGGAAAAGGGGGCAAAGACTGCAGCTCCATCTCAGCTGTGATGGTCTCCAGACCCAGGAGAGGATGTAGTGATTGCCCAATGAGACATGCAGTGCTTTCCATGGCCTTGCCCTGAATGCTATGATGGAAAGTGCTGCAAGTTCTATGTAAGTATTAAAAGAGGAAGGTTACTGGGCAGGAACACAGGCTTAGTGCAGACTGAACTCAAATTATTTGGGTGACAGAGGTAAAGCTTCCATAGGGCATGGCATGGCATCAGTTCTAGACTTGACTTAGGATTTTGCCAAGAAGTCCTTCACAGAAGACAGTCAGGCTGAATAACTGTGGCAAGGTTAAGTTTGCCTGACAAAGTAATTCCTGCTGCAGTTAGTCCACAGCATCTGCCTGCCAAGTCTGTCTTCATATTTAAACTTGATAGATTTAAAACCAGAATCCCTGCACCACAATGATGCTAGGAAGAGAAAAATGCACCTGAACAATGATGACTACCAGCATCAATGCAAATGTCAACACCTCCCTCAGTCATTTAAAGCCTTTTTTCACTACCAGAATTAATGCATAACAATACAAGGTGAAACAAACAGCTTTTCTAAATCACTCACCAGTTTTAAGTCAAGTATGAAGAACAAAAACATTAGCTCTGCTTTCAATATTCAGAATTTCTTTGTTTGGAGGATATTTTATGTAATTTAGATTACAACAGGAAGGGAAGATAAAACATCCACTCACAACAAGGAGGTTCATAATCGTGTGTCCAATCTCTCCAAAGAGCGGCTTCCGATGCCTGACACTTACCACAGGAGCTGGATAGGCTAGGAAGAAAAAAGGTCATACTTACCTATCAACAACTCTAAAACTTACTATTTCATGTAGTTTTATGGGTTTTTTTCAGCTATAACCTGTTTCTAAATCTCAGTATCTGAGCAGCCACAGGAAGCACAGCCCCTCTCTAATTCTCAGCCACTGTGTGGTTTTCCCCCTCCATGGTTATATCTGACAAAATTGGTTACAAAAACCAAAACACAGCAAGTAGTTTGGTAAGAGAAAGAACAACAACAAAGCAGCTGCCACCCTTGTCACCAGGCAGACAGGATCTAGCTGGTAGAGATCCACTGCAGGCTCCAGAAATCCATGAACAAGCGACAGGTACATGTTTATGGACTTGCAGCTTCTACAGTGGTGGGCTCCTGCCTTTTTACATGCTCAGATGTTTCCAATATATTAATAAGTTATCCTTATAAGTAATCAATACCTTTATTCAGTTTATGAGGCAGCAATATTTTGCCAATATACTTAACTCAAGTAATTTAATTAAAATAACCATTTTATCAGAGTTGTAAACTGGGCTTGTGAACATCCCTTCAAACCCTTCTCCTACAACCAAAAAAAATCTTTATATTTTACTGTCAGTTTTGGTTTCTTAGCTTTTTCATCAGCTAAGAAGAAAAGAAAATATTGAAGAAGTCCAGCAGGACAATCAACATTGCCAGGTGGCTCCCCATATCTAGCTTACATAACTGTAATATAAATTATGGCAAAGATGATTTCAAATAGTTTGCCTGTCTAAAAACTCCTTGTATTTTCCAAAGGGAACTTTACATTTATACAGCTAGTGCAACCATCAAAACTTACCCCCATATTCTGCTCCTAATCTCAACATTAAACGGATTGGGAACACTTTTGCCCAGGGTATTTCCAGCTTATGGATAAGAACGCCACAAAGAAAAGGGTTATCTGGTAGAATCTGATCATCAAGTTTCTGAAAAGTTGGTGAAACGAACAGGAATCCTCCATGCTCTTTGTTGCTGAGAAAGTTTTCTGTAAAAGTAATGTTTTCCATGTTTTTTATGAACCTTCCTGTAGAAAGAGGAATGGAGAGTGTTTACAGGTCTGGGTCACTCATACTGTAGTGCCAAGAGAACTGCTCTGACCAGTGACCTCTGACAGCCTTGCAAGCCCACCACTTATCTCACATCTCCCTCAACTCTGTCAGGTATCTAACCCACTGAATAAGAGCCCTGCATTTCATAACTAAATTAACCTGGCTATGAAACTAAGGTTCTCCAAACAAGTGCCAAAAGTCCTAAACACATCAATTGATGAGTTTTGATCAACAGACCTAAAATATTTACACACATGAGCACTGTACTTCTACAGATGAAGTGCCAGATGTCCTAAAAACCAGAGACTCAAGGGCTCATACCCAGAATCTCCACCACATGACTAAACAACAAAATATGACTAAACAACAAAAAAACCTGTAAACAGGATGTCTCTAGAAGTATATGAAACAAAGAAACCTAAATTCTTTTGTTTCTGTTATTTAGAATTCTAGTCTAACACTGCAAGCTCTTTCAACAGAATCATTAGACAAATAATTCAAGAAAAATTACCTATCAACTTTAAGTTTTAAAGATCAACAAGAATATACTACACAAGAAAAAGTTAGACATTAAAATGACACACCTTTCATTGCATCTTTATAGATGTCAAGAAATAATTTGAATATTTCACTAGGGAAAACATCTTCATCTGGCAAACGCTGCAACAGAATGACAATTTCTGCCTGACCCAAACCATGCAGTCCATTTGTTGAGAAGCACCAGCACTTTTCTGAAGAATCTTTAAAAAGATAAGATACCACAGTAATGCTGTTTTACAGACAGGAAAAAAAAAGGCTTGATTTAATGGAAAAGAAAACGTGCAATACTTACATGTCACTAGCTTTACATTGACAAGCAAGTTTGCATTTAGAATAAAAGTCAACGGATTAGGACCTCCTTCCCCAAGCAGCAAGGCGACCTTTTGGTGAAATGGATGTTCCTCCACCAGGAGATCTAAATAAATTGACACGTGATTTAGTTCAATACACCAGCCAGTGACCCAAACCAAGAATTAGTCCACTGTATGACACGTCCCATCCTCTTACCGTGGTAGTTATTCCCAAGCTTTGAACAGCTACAGAGCAACCAGTGAACAGCTCACCCTCAGGTTCAAGGAACATCTAAAACCCAAGCAGCAGCTTCTAACAAAGGTGCAAACCAGGGCTACCATTCCTTTGAAAATCCCTGACTGAATGTGTGCTGACTCTTCATCTATACCCTGATTCTGTTAGGTACCACTGATGAGCACAGCCACCACTATAATGCATTTAAGGGGTGAAGCAATCTTCTCAAAACATAGTGATCTTGTTAAAAATGCACAGTCATTATCCAACAATCCAGTATGCAACAAATAAATTACATGAGAATTATATCAGAATTCAAATTGCATGCATATGAGTCTGTATTTCAAAGTCTGGGATAGTGGAAGGTGTCCCTGCCCATGGCAGGGGGTGGCACTGGATGAGCTTTAGTGTCCCTTCCAACCCAAATGACTCCAGGATCCTATGAGTAAATATTAACAATTTTCCCAAAACTTTACCAAATTTTACCTTCCCCTTTTCCACCCAGTGCCAGGAGAAGTGGGGGCAGCCGATCCCCATCAGGAAGAAGGCTGATCTCTCGTCGCACCCAGTTCTCCACCCCACACAGTGCTCTGTAACTTGAAGCACTGACAGGCACATCCCGTGTGCTCTGATCCACTGAACCACGCCTGCTCTTCTCAGCCTCTGCAGGAGAACACTCTGCACTTCCTAGAGTGACACATTTGTAACCAGGTGCCACCTCACTCTGGCCTGGAGTGGCCTGCTGTGCATCATCTGCAGGAACAGAGGGATGTAATTCCCCCATTCTCGTAATCCTATCAATTTCTTCCTTCAGTTTCTGATTTACATCAGTTACTAGGTCATCTCCCTCCAGGTTTGCAGCCTGTGAAGAAGAAAAACAAAAAAAATCTACATTGTCTCACAACCAACCAGCTAAACTTCCATTATTAGCAGTCTAGAAGCAAAAAGAGAAAGAAATCTATCACACGAACTGAAAATACGTTTCCTCCTAATAAGAAGAAAGCCAGCAAATCTCTCCTGGATCCTCTTCTTTTTTTGTTTAGGAGTCACACAGGTGAAGACACATTGCTCATTTATTTGTTTGGTAACACAGATTCAGATGGGAGGGCTGCAGACTGTCCTTGTAGCACACCACAGTCAGGTGTAACACAACCAACACTCCAAGGGCCCCTTCAGGAATGTCTGCTCTTAGTTTCCCCCACTCACAGCTACTGAACATTGGCATCCCTTGGATCAGCAAGTACTGCAAACGTATTTCTACACTATTTCTATTGTTCTACTAATAGCTGAGTAGCATTGCTCAGTCTGAGTAATTTCTAGTTTGGAGTCAAACCTGTGCTGCTCCCCCATGAGACAGGTATGACAAGCCGGGCACACAGGCACATTAGGATGTCAGCTGCCATAAAAAAATAAAATGGAAAAAAGCAACTCCCCCAAAACCCCTCCAATGAAAACAAAGATGAACATCATCTTCTGTTAGACTTGCATCCTCTATCCAGAGGAAAGACTGTCCATACAATAAGAAAAACCCTGACAACTTCATGCTTGCCCTGTGGCAGTTGTCCTGGTGTCCCATCAGCTTCCAGCAAATCCTACATTTAATGAATATGCTGCCAGAAAATAAAAAAAAGCCACCAACCCCAAAGGGAACACTCCACAAAAAATACAGACAAAAACATTACTAGATTGGCCAATAACAGACTTCTTCCCCATGAATTTGCTTGCTGGTGTTTCATACCACTTGGCACTTTGGCCCTTCACAACACCCTGTGGCAGCACTTCCAGGATTTTGTGTTGCCTTTGCTCCAGAGCTGCACTGTGCTGGTTTTGTCTGAGCTTCTGAGGCTGCCCAGAAGAACCATCAACTGTCTCTCACTCACTTTGTCCATGCTGCTTTTAGTTTTAGACATTGCTCATCTTCTGCAAGTCCAAATATCCTACTCTTTCCCCAAAATGAGAGACAGGCTGTATCTTTTGATTACGCCAACTTTTTTTTATTTGATTACTACTGTTCTTCATGCATAAAAGCTGATTTAAATACTATGCACCTGATAAGTGTTCAGATCCCCCATATACAAATACTAATTATCTGGGTTTTTTAATTATGTTGTTGTTGATGTTGTTTAATAATGTTGTTACTTGAGACAGTGCTTCAGTGCTATGTTTTATCTTAAAAAGGCTTCACCTGAGGAACCTTGCTAAGTCCTTCCACAGCAAATTTACACCTCTTCTTTGGACTTTCCTTTTAAAGTGCAGTTCAATCAACATCATGTATGTGACTCATGATAAAAAAAAAACAATCCCCCTCTCAGTTCAGTATTAGTTCTCACTGGAAGCAATACACAGATTTTGTTGCACCCTATAATGTGGTATTGCAACTGAGCAACTCTTGATTAGTCTAATCCATCAGGGAAACTATAGCAGGTCACCAGAAGAAAAACAACCAACCACAAACTTCTACTATAAGCATGTAGACTATGACAGGCTTCAGAACTGTGGCTGAGGTCACCTTCACAAAAGTGGTTAACCAAACACTGTGTACAAAAAAAAAACTGCTTTGGGAAATTTTCAACCACACCTGTTTTGAAGTTCATAGACACCTCAAACCAAACAAGGTTCTCCTTTGAAAACTCTGCTTGGTTTTACTCAAATTGAAAATTACTACTGTGGTTTTCAATCCAAGGATTTCACCTTGCCAAAAATACCCAAGTATTGTCTCAGATTACACAGGCTGTGAATCAGAAGTCATGGTCTGTAAGGGGCCCCATCAGTAGCAAGCAAAGGTCTCCCAACAGGTAATTCATGCTGCTAAAACATCCTGGCTCCTACCGTGAGCGTGTCTGGCAGCTCCGGGTTCACTGGGCTGGACTCCTGCGACCTCTTTGCTCCAGAGGACAGTTTTGCTGTGTCTGCCACTTCACCATTTGGCAAGATGCCATCTGCAAACCAAACCCTCCTCTGTTCTCTGGGGCAGAGCCCTGGGACAGGTTAAAACAACAACTCTGTATTATCACACTGTTCAATATCTGAAAGAGACACAAATTAAGCCCCTTCCCCCCACCACGTGTACAGACAATCTGTTCACTGGAACAAGGCACAGGAAGAGGTTGGTATTAGTCAGTCTCCAGTCAGGCAAATACATGAACAAAATCTGTCACTTGCAGAGGAAGCTGCCCTGCTACAGTTAAATCTATCAATTCATACTACAGAAGGCACTTCCTCAATCATCCCTCTGTAGTGAGGTATGAATGAAATGCGTATCACAACTAAAAGATTAAATACACTCTAAAAAAGTTGATCACTTCGTTTAAAAATGTCTTTTCTTTGAAGAAGGTCAGATGTTTAATAAAACCAGAACAAAGACATCAGTTAGCCACTAATCATCTGTATTTACAGAGAATGAACCTCTGCTGCTCCCTAGTAACTTCTCCCTGAACAGCTACTTTTTGTTTTTCCTGTAAGATTGGCAGTCCAACACAAGCTAGAGATCTCCCAAGACATATAAAAATTATAAAATTAACAGCAGCACAAAAAGATTTACAATATAAACAGAGAAGGCAATGAAAAAAGTAACATCCACATTTCTTAAATGGAGATTTAGGACCAGCTTAGGCCTGACACTAAAATTAGGAAGTGAAATGGTTTCCATTCAAAGAGTTCCTGTTTCACACACAAATACCAAGTATAAATCCCAGATGTGATAAGCAACTCCTTCCAAAGAGACTCTCTAAGTGCTAGATATATGCCATGTTTGGCATCTGTACCTTCAAGACCAGGTTGTTTGAGTGCTGAGATAGGCAACAATGCAGATGGTGAAGGACAGCTGGCACTACCAGGTATCTGAGCTTCCTCTACAGGGGGAACAGCAGAAGAATGTTCGGAGGAGACACTGGAATTGGGGACAGGACCAGTTGGACTCATCATCCTTTCAAATGCCTGTGCTAAAAAAACGTGGTTAGTTTTTAAGATCTCACAATGGATTAAATTTCATTGGCACAGCAGCACTGTGGGTGGGTGGGGGTTTTTTGGCAGAGGCAATGCACAGTTTGTGATCTACTTATGAAAAATAAACACTCAAACTGTTGTATGGAAGAAAATTTAGATTTATTTTCTACCTGCACAATTGCCTAATTTCTCATGAGAGAAAGAGACCTCCCCTTGCCCATCCTGGCAGCATTGCAGTGACTACATCACACCCTGTGACCCGGAGCCTTGGGGCACACACGTGTCACACCCAGCAGGTTACACTCCATTCAGGCTGCCTGGTGAAAATCTGACACGTTTTCAGCTTGTTATTTACATACTAATCAACAGGACCTCAGTTGTTTCTCCTGATGTTTTCACAACCATCCATGCTTAGTTTTTAGTTAGGAAAAGGTTATCTGATGAGTCATTTACTGCAGCCCCGTAAAAACACTAGGACAGGAAGCAACATAAAGTGGCCAAGCAAGATGTGAGAACAAGCAGGGATGTGGCCTTTACACACGCAGAGGGGTACTGTGGAGGGAGGATCACTTCTGCTACATTCCTGTCACAGATGACTCAACAGGATAAATTGTGCTCTACTATAACTTCCTATTTAGTCCTACAGAGTTAAAACTACTTTTATTTTTTTTTCATTAAAGAAAAAAACAACAACAACTTGAGACTCAAAGTTCAAAATAAGAACTGGAATCCAACTAAGAGGAACAATTATTCTCTTCATCCTTCCATCTCAGAAATAGGAACACATACCCCAATTAAAATAATCAAGCTCCCCAAAAAGAAGAAAGGTTAAAGAGATACTTCAACGATTACTGCAATTACTCAAAAAACCCTCTTTACCTTTATTAATATCCTCATAACAGCCAGTGCAGACTCTTGCTTCCTTCTCCATGTACTGTAGTTTGCATTTTCGTTTGCAACAGCTACCACAAAAAACCTGAATCAGAAAAGGATTGCGTTAAATATTATAGACATATTGCACAGCAAATATAAAACTCTTCCAAAAAATACACTTGCTTCATTCTAAACCATCTGCAGCCTTATATTCAAGCCTCTATCTTAATCCCCCACAAAGAACTCTTCAGGAAAAAAAAGTAAACAACCAAGAACAAAACCCACAATATATACCCAGCAGAAACCAGCAACATGGAGGACACAACTGAAATTATATTACAATTCTCATCTGGAGTGACGACAAGAATTTCAGGTTGCAACACCTGTCCAAATTCACTCCTGTTCCTCCTGTAAGTATTTTACATTAAACAACAGTGATGGGCCAAGGACTGAGACGCAGAGCTGGGCTTTGCTTTGGTGCTTCAGGATCACCTCTGCAGCACTGTGTGCTCATCAAAGCTCTCAGGAAGACTTTATCAGTCTGTCAGACACTCAGGCTGCCTCTCCTGCCTGGCACACGAGGGTACCCAGTGCTCTCTGCCCCAGGCTGCTGGGGCAGGCTGGCTCACGTGCTGTGGCAGCTGAGTGGGCTCTCCTGCTCCCTCAGCAAGAACAAGCAGTGTTGCCTTCGTGTGACAAGCTCCCTTCTGCGAAATATTGTCAAAGACAGCTGCTCTGGAAGAACAGAATATGCTCTCCTATTCCAACAGGGTACACATCCTGTCTGTTTTTAAGCACCAAGTGTGTCTCATTAGCCTGGACAACACCTGCACAACCCCATTCAAAGATTTATGTCTTTAGAAAAGCTGGTTTTTTGCAAGAGTTGCCATAAATATCTGGAGCTTTTGTCACTTTCCCCTTATGTTCTTTCAAGGATGATCTGCAAGTTTTTAATGAGTCACACCATTTTTAGCGGTATGCAGACTCTGGAGCCTTTACAAAAGGTCTTCTGGAACCCCTAAAGGTCTTCTCTACTCCTAATTGCTCCCAATCCAGAAAAACAAAGTGGATCAAGGCGGGGGGAAAAATCCCAAACAGTAGCGGCATAGGAAAAAAAAAGTTATTACAAGTGAACTCCTCTAAGCAGGAAAAGGTACTGTAAAAACAGTGAATGACCAGTGTAATATGAGCTAAAAAAAGAAACTATTCCAGCTGCTTCTGGATTAGTGCCACAGGTAATTTACCTCAACAGGAAACATGCATGCTCAGTATGTATGTTAAGAATGCAACCAATGAGGATTACTTGCTTATCAGTTATAATCCACTTTAGGGCTTCAAATGCCAAGCAGCACAATCCCCTCCATGGAGTATTCTCCTCATACCCTTGGTGACACTGGGACCTGCAGGGGATTGCAGGAGGATTAATCCTAAGCACCTAAAAGGTGAAGGCAAACCCAGGGACAGGAGAAAGGGGGCGAACAGCAGGCTGTTGAGCAAAGTGGGTTGTGGTTGAACTGGGGAGGAGAAGGGTACCACAGCAAGAGACAAACACCTGGACAGTGGAACTGCAAAGCTCTCTGGCCTGGCAAGTGCTGCAGATGGGAGAGAAAGCAGGGACTACTAACTTCACGCTTTCCTCCAGCACAGATGCCAGAATCCACAAGTGCTGCCATTTTCATTGATAAAAAAAGATGTAGGATTATGGGAATCCATAAAATTGTCTTCTAGAACAGTCCAGAGAGGACAACTGTGAATTCCTACCAGTTTTCCCTTATTTCCCAAGTGGCTGAAAACACAACAATCAACAGTTTCACAAGGAATGCTTGGTTTGGGATTTTTTAAGACAAAAAAAAGTTACTATTAAAAAGACAAAGTCTTACAAAGCAGAAAGTTAAGCTGCACATTTAGAAAAGCTACAACAGAGCTACCATTGCATAACACTCCCATATCTGCATGGTTTAGACAACCCATACTGCCTTCACTCACTCTCCTAATGAAGAGACATTGTGATGTTCCCACTAATTACAGTGTTCTTCTGCCCCTCAGCTGACACACTCACAGCTGTCTACAGGACTGTGTTGTGAAGGGTCTCCCATCCCCACCTCCAGACAAGGTGTGAGAACTTCACAGTGAAAGTAAAACAGGAGCTTGAACTCAGTCAGTCTTATGACTAAAACGAAACCCACTCTGAAGAACTGTTTTAAACCATCACAAAACTGTGACAGGATATTCTGGCAGCAAGGTCAATGGCTTCCAGGTTGGCACAAGGAGTTCTTCACTTCCTGGACACTCCAATTCACACCTACATTTTAGTTCACACTGACTGCAGTTGAGTAAATGAACATCATGCTTTGAATACATAGTGCTAGAAAAGAGGTGGGAAAAAAAGTACCATGCCTTTCCAGGTGGTGTTTAACACTGGGGATGCAAAAATTTAGTACTGACACTGGTCTTTGCTCTGCCTCCTCATCCTTAAAGCTTACAGAGCAACACTGAACCGTAAGGTCATTAGTACTGCTAGCACTTCCATTTCTGCACCAGTACAAGCCACAGTAGATCACAAGGGAATTCTGAACTGAATATCAGCTTTGGCATCACTTACTCTCTGTAGAACACCTCAGGCTGAAAAACAGTTCTACAATTATTCACTTTGTTGGTGAATCACATACTTTTCCCCTGATAGGAGTTCCTTTCAAAATGACACATCTAAACACACATGAAGACAGATTTAGACCCTAAATCCTTTTGCATTGGTACTGCTGTTACAGCTCCTGAAAGAATGCAACCCCTTCAGGTTCACAGACAGCGCTCTTACAGTTAGTATGCCACTTATAACCACTACTATAACCACTGGATTTTCATCATCACCACCTCAATTCTTTAAAACATAAATACCTGAGTTAAAAGCTCAATAACGAGCTGATTCAGTACGATTAAGATGAAGTAGTCCATCATCTCATCTCCCCTACTCTATGCAAAACACATCAGTCTAGCCAGTAAAGGCAGGTAAGAACATACTTTGTACTTCCCTTTAATTACAATTTTCACAAAAAAGGTCATATGTTTTTTAATTAACATCAGTCTTTTCCAACACTTTATATTCCTATGGAGGGAAAATAAAAATTGGTCTCTGTTAAATAAAATACTCTGAGCCTACAGAACTTGTGTCAATATTGTTTCCCTTCTGTATCTCGGTTATGGCCAAATCAGAATCTCCATTTCCTGTCAGCAGCACAGGACCCCTCCCCAGTAACTCACCTTCCCACAGGCTCGGCAGTGGTGCCGCCTCTTTGTGAAGGTGAACTTGGCCTGGCAGTTCATGCAGTTGGGTGCCTCTGAATCCGGGACCCACAAGGGCTGTTTCCACGACAGAGCTGGGGGTGTTTTACGTGATTCAGTGCCTTCAGATGTTTGATTTCCTCCAGCTTCAGAGCTGCTTTCCCCAACGTCAGAATTATCACCAACATTTACACTGGTGTCTGAGAGGGGAGCTTCTGGGTTAACAGACCCAGATCCCTGATCTTCTCTTTCAAGGTCATTTGTTCTATTCAGTTGTTTCTGACCAGCAGCTCCTTGGGAAAGGTCAAGCAACTGCTTTGGTCTTGCACCTTTAATGCAAACATCAGAAGCCAGAGCTCCACTGCCACTCTCAGTCATGGCCTGACCATGAGACATGTTGATTTCTGCTGCAGCTTCCACTTCACTGGCAGGAAGAGATGCTTTAAGGTTACTATTAATGCTCGTTATCTCCTCTAGTTTTGTTTGCCTAAGTTCTTCATTGACCTCCGTGAAATCCAGGCTGGTCAGATCTGTTAAATTCCCTCCAGGTGCATCAGCTTCCATCAAGTTACCATCATTGTCTGAAGACTTCAACACACTGGACTGCAGACTTTGTCCATACAAGAAATCATCAAGCTCAGCATCGCTTATTAGAATATCACTTTTAATAACATTCTCCTCAACAGTAAAGTCAGCCATAAGAGAGCTCATGCTCTCATCATAAAAAGTGTCTACACCAACACCATATGGCTCAGCTTCAAGGTCTAGAAAACCAGAAGCAAAACCTTGGATTTGCTGAGAATCACCATCATCCATTACATTCTCAGTACCATACTTCTCTCCATCTCTACTTTTTCCTGAAATACTTTCACTCATTTCAGGTAAATCTTCTTGCTCATGCCAGTTACTACTTTCACAGGATTCCCTGCCAGAGAGACGAGTTTTAGACTCTCCAGCATGAACAGTTACAGTATCACTAATAACCTCCGCCACTGCATTTTGAGGTAGAGGATTAACCTCTTCTTCTGTTACAACTAATGAACCACATATGGACACAGGAAGGGAAAGACAAGACAGAGATGTCTGGACATCCTCAGCTGAAATACACGAACTGGAAACACTGCTTAGTATCTCACTGCTATTAAGTTCTTCATTTTCTTCTACGTTCTCTTCTGTGACTTTCTTTTCCAATTGTACTTCAGCTTCTGTTTGACACGAGGAACCTGGTAAGACACAATTTCCATGTAATGTTGCATTGCTTTTGTGCAACTGATGCCTCTTTGGCAGATCTGAAGGTATGGAATCAACATTATTCCCATCATTTGCATCTACCTTTCCTATGGCATTTCCTCCACACACCTCTTTGCTTATTGCAGAGCATGCACTGTCATCCTGTGGTTCACAAGGCAGTTTTTCACAGGCTTCCTCACCTTTGGGACCATGTGCGTTCAAACTCTGCGATGTTACAGTGACACATTCAGTATCCAGGGGAGCACTTTGTCCAGGCTGGTCGAGTACTTCATTGCACTGTATGGGTTCTGTCCTGTGCTGATCATCACACGGATCCAGGACTGCTCCTGCAGCGTAACTCTCTGATTTTAGAGCGACATAATTAATCTGCTGTGGTTTAAGACGCCCTGAATCTTGTAACACCGAGTCCCCACCATTCTGGTTTGTGCTGGCAGCACCACTGCAGCCAGGTGATGACACACAAGTAGGACCAGGGACACAAGACACACCAGAGCCAGTGGGTCCTTCGCTGTACTGGAAGTCATCCAGCTGCACCTTCTGAGTCCCTTCACGAGCAGCCACTGAGTGGATTAAATTTGCTGTGTCATTGACAAGATCACACACAGGTATGCTACACCTTCCCAGGGTCAAAGCCTGAATTTCATTTAGTGGACCACTGTCCACAGTGGACAAAAGGTCAGGTCCAGCAACACCCTTCTCTTTGGGTGGTGAGTAACTGAGCACATCACTTGTGCCTGCAGGGGCGTAGAGAGATCTCTCCTCTGGGGCAGGACATCTGGCAGGATCCTCTGGCAGATCTGGTGTGCGGTGTGCATGCTCTAAGCACTCCAGGACTGAAGAAAGCTTTGAGTCATATGGATTTTGAGGTGTTCTGAAGCACTCACATTCATCTATTTTAAGCAAGAAGAGATCAAAAGCAAAGTTTATAAGACTCCTCTCTTACCACAGTGTACTCCCTCTCAATCCCATCTATTCATCAATACAAGCTTTTACTTAGCAGATGCTACTTTCAAACTCCATGGTAACAGTCATTTGACCATGTACTTCCACGAAAAAAGGCAGTGCAGAAACCAACCTGTATTCTGCTCAAATTCATCAAGCAGCTTGTCCAAGTCACAGACTGCAGCTTTAAAGTAACTGTCCATTCTAGTCACAGCTCTAGGGAAGCTTTAGTCTTCTTAAACCTACAGAGAAAAACACAGCATTTAATTAAAAGCATTTCTTGTTTACAAAGCCCAAGTGTTCCTATTAGACAACAGCTCATGTGAGGTGTTTTTTTTTATTTTCATTATCACTTTGTTCTCTCTCCATGTAAACAAACCCTAAGCACAAACAGGGCTGCAGCCTCTAAGTGTTCTGGACATGCTCAGTGTACACAGCACTATGAACAATACACCCAAAAATTCACTTCAAATCACAAAACTGAGGCTACTTAAAAAAATAAATGCATCTGAAAGCATCAGGTATGGCATTACAATGTCAGCAAGTTTAAAACCAGAAGGAATATTAGGATATTCTAGTCTGACCCCACATACATTTTATGTCATACAGTTCACAGGCAAAACACAAAATAGGCCATTATTACCTTTCAACACAACTGAACTGTCTAAATAACAATAAAAATTTAAAATCCAACATCGTAATTCAGCTCATGATTTCTGTTCTACTCCAAACACATAAACAATTACGCTTCTGAGACCCCAAGAACATAAAACTCTCATTATAGAATTACTAGCTCATCAGAAAGCTATTCATTAATCAATCACATTCACCACTGCAAAACACCCTGGTTTATTTGTTTAATGACCCTTTCCAGCCACTCAACTTTATGCCTTTTTAGTCGCTCTGAATTGCTTTCCAACTGCACATCTTTTTTTCATGGCTGAACCCCCATACAGTGCAACTACCTATCAAAAATCAATATTTACACTTCCTTTGAGCAAACTGAAGGGACTGAGATCCATTTAGTCTAATGTCTGGAAACTACACCTGAGGAGACCTGCCTAGTTCTCCTTCTGCTTTTATCAATGCATTCAGTCTCTGCACTGGCTGACTTCACACCCTACCCCAATGCAACTGGTAATGACCACTGGTTCTGACCACTCAGTAATGTCCAGTCATTGTTCTAAAAGCTTGGAGCCCAAGCAAATCCTTAAATCCTCTCACATCACTGACGCCACCCTGCAGCTGCAGCTCTAGATCCTGTGCCTTACTTCCCCACCTAAGCTCTAAGGTTTCCCCTCAATGAATAGTTCAGATCAGGAGCACTAATTTATCTTAACATGTAATTGTTCACCACAAGTGATGTAATTATTTACCACATTAATATGCACGTGACAAGAACACTTTAAGGCAATGTGTAGTTCAAACAGAGAGTTGCAAAGCATAAGAAAGGTGAAACAAATACGCAGAAACACAGTACTTTGTGCCCATGTGTAAGCTAAAAAGGAACAATCTGAATATATCACTGTTTTGATATCCAGGGCCATTAATTAGTCACAGCCAAGGTCTCCAGGCTGCACTCTAATACAAGACTCTCACAGCTGCCTAGAGGGCTCAAAGAGAGCACAGACTCAGTGCCCCTTCTCCTCACCCATCTGAATATAGATCTTCCCTGTAACAATCACGACCTCCTGGCAAGGGGGATGCAACAACATGAACTGGAAGTTGTTTCAATTAAGAACCTTACACGATTAACAGCTTTCGGTGATTCACTGAGAGACATTAAAGTACAGATCCCATCCCTAAAGCACGTATCTGTGGACAGTCAATAGTCAAACAGACCACATAAACAAGAAATATTGAAGGGTTACAAGAAAACTGGGGATCAGGAGGTGCGTAACGCTGATTTGCGTTCTCTGTAGGTATTTATTATACAATCTCACCAGATATCACATATATCAACAACAACAGAAGCTTATAAAAAACCAAAAACCCTTCATATTTAAAAAAAAAAAAAAAGAGGAGAGCCAAGCAGTTATTTCATCTACCTTTGTCTTTTACTTAAAAACGCCTACAGAATATTCATTGGCTTGCACTCTTGAGAGATGCACAACAAAATCTGATTTAAGCATAAGGGCATTATTAGATTACAACACTACCTATTATTAGATTATAATGCTAATTAGAAGGGTGCTTTGATGCTGTACAGCATTGACCCATTAAACTCTCCAAAGAAAGAAGAACTCAATGCAAAGAACTGTAGAACTAAAATCCTATGCAAATATTTACATCTATTTAATACAGATTAACTCACTTCAACAGAGAGCTGAGAAAATTATCACACTTCAGTCTGCCAACCCAGCAATGTTGTTTTGTTTAGTAAAATCTATTTTTGAAACAAAATGGTTATTTGACTTCGTAAAGTATTTTGGGTAACTAACCTAACCTTGAAAAACTAGCATATATATTATTCCTAATTTCATTACTCTTTCCTGAAATTGTTCATAGGTTTTCAGGTTTTCTACAATAGGCGTACAACCAAAAAACTGAAACCCACAACACAATCAAAACCCCCAAAACAGGGCAGACCAGCAGTAACCTCTTGTCTCTCCTGCACCTCTCTGTCCTGACTCCATGTGTCTGCATCACCAAAGAATTGTAAAAGCCTTCTAGTTTCTCATGTTTCAAATCCCCTTTCAGCAAGACGAACAAGTTTTCTTTTCTGCTGCTTGGATTTGCCTACAGCCTGTCCCAGTGTTTACACTGATGGATTAGAAGCCATGAAAAAGCTCTGGTGACATGTTTTTATCAAATGGCTGCTTGCTTCCCCGAGTAGAGGGTCTGGAGGAACCATGTGCTTCAGCAGACTGCATTTGCTCTGAACAGATTCTTAAGACTTACACTTACACTTGCAACAAAATAATTACACTATGTTCTAACTATCAGAAACCAGGAGCACCACCACTATACACATTTTTTACATAGGCAGAACTGCTGTTTTCTCAGTGTGTTTTTTAGAGCTCTGAATGAACTCACCAGACACTCTCTAAACTGGTTCACAGATTAGTATTTCTTATAAATAAACTTAATGCCTATAACTTTATCTGAGGCATTAAGTCCCTAACAGTGCAAGGAGACATACAACTTAAGGCTCTCACCAGCTCCATTTGGATTTTTTTTCCAAACTTTTAAGCTATATTTAAATCACTGTCTGTTAAAGACTATATACTTTCAGATGAAGATAGATTAAATATTCATGTACAAGGAGACTTGAAGATAAAATAGCAGTCCATCGCAAAATGGGAAAATAATAATCAAAGCACAAAATGTACTACAAAAAAAGCACACATTGGATGTGCCACTTCTCCAGATAAACCTTTGGTGTGTCTCCAAACAGGCTCATCTTAGATCTCCAACAAATGGTCTGACACACACCTAACAGAGCACTTTGAACTGCACACAGACCTAAGAAATAGAGGCAATAGTTCTACCACATTAAAACTGTTAACTATTAACTGTGGAATGCCAATCCTGAGATCTCGCTGGCTGTACTGACTGTAACTGTGACAGGGCATTTAAAAGCACTGCATAGACTTCAACACTACTTTTATATCCTTTATAAATTACTTATCCCTTCTAACGTAACAGGCGCATATTCCAGAGTTCAAAACCAACATTCCACTGGGGATTTCTCAACACACTCGTATTTAAAGGAGAAGATAACACAAGGCTGCTGGGATACTGAGTGGCCAACTTACAGGATGGATTGTCAGGGCTTTTTTCCAGATACAGTCTCTGTAAATGGAGGTAGTTTTCTGTGGTGGTAACTTGCAAAACAGAATGGATAAGTTAATCATTAACAACTAACCAACCCAAGGTCTGAAGACAAGCTACCTTTTGGTGTCAAAGGATCCCTGAAAACCACTCTCTGTAGTGTTAGCATGTATAGGCACCACCAGATCTGCAGTTTGTTAACAGCTAATCCCCCTGCAGAGGCCAGGCCTGTTTTTACACCAAACATACAGAAACAGCAAAAGCTGGGGTTTAGAGACAAAGGAACACACAGACAGGGGCACATGGGTCTCCACTCCAGCGAGATGACCACAGGAGACACATGAATTCTGATTACCAGAACTGAAGTCTTTTTGCTCGCTGCACAGTTACATTATTTCAGCTCCATCACTGTGTTTAATCATGATATTTAGCCTGAGTAGAAAGCTGTACTGAGGATTCTAAGAGGATTAAAATGGCTTTTTCCACCTTAACCACCCCAGCAACTAGCACAAGTAGAACAAAACCTCCAATATAAACACGGCCACTAAGCACAAAGTTCAGAGGGAAACGCTCATGGAGCACAGTGTGCCTCTTCTCCCACACTAAGGGTACTGAAGGAATTAATTACCAGCGTTTTCCTTCTCAGCCCCCTCCCATGCCCCAACACCATACATGACCCACAGGCTCGAGGCCCTACGGACAGAAAGTTTAAGGGAACAGCTGCCCACATAGCTCATCAGCAATCAACCGGATGGAGAAGCTCAGTACAACCCTGTGTGAAAAACCCAAATTAAAACAAAAATGATTCTTGCTGAGCAAAACAACTTACTGTCCAAACCAGCAGCTGAGGTGGCTGCTGCCACAGCAAGTTTAGGAGCTGAATCACGGGGTGAAAACAAAAGCTGCAGAAGTTTTCAGACATATAAGGACAAGCTTACAGGACACACACCACAACAAATTGTCTTGCCTGAAGAATGACATTCTGTTAGTTCAACACACACTCTTCAGGACAGAACTCCACCAGCAGCGTGATGACATCACCACCTGCACAGCCCTATCCCATATCACCTTCAGCTTCTGAGGATTTTCTTTCATTCACCCACCCATAAAACCCTACTCCTCTGAACTGAGAACAGCATTACTCACATCACCCAGAGAATCACAGAATCTCTGAACTATTGTGGTTGGAAGGGACCTCTGAAGCTCACCCAGTCCAGCCCCTGCCCAGGCAGGGTCCCCTGGAGCAGTGACACAGGAACGTGTCCAGGGGGGTTGGGGTGGCTCCAGACAGGGACACTCCAGGCCCTCCCTGGGCAGCTGTTCCAGGCCTCTGCCCCTCCATGGACACAAGTTCTTCCTCCTGCTGGGCTGGAACTTGGTGTGCTTTATTTGATGGCCACTGCTCCTCATCCTGTCCCTGGCACCGCTGAGCAGAGCCTGGCACCATCCTCTGGCACCCCTTGGAGGTGTTTGTATGGATTGATGGGATCCCCTCTCAGCCTTCCCTTCTCCAGCCTGGCCAGGCCCAGCTCCCGCAGCCTCTGCCCCTCACAGAGATGCTCCAGACCCCACATCACCTCTGTGGCCTACACTGGACCCAGTCCAGTAAATTATTCTCTTTCTTCTGCCCAGAATCTGTGAAGCTCAGACCTGGACAGAGTAAACTGGAGCCACAAAACTGACCAGTTCTGACTGACAGCAGCATCCAGCACAGCAGTGGTACCAGCAGCCACTCCCGCTGGTGAGGAGCCCGCTGGCTGTCCCGGACAAACAGGACCTGGACAAACTGCCCTGGGCCACCACCACCTCCATCGGCATTTATCACTCAGGGACAGAAAACGAGTCCAGAGAATGGCATTGCAGCAGGGCTGGCAGATCACTCCTCAGTGGAAATCACTGTTCCCTCAACATCGTATTATTTCCTCTGATTTGCATTATTAATGAGCCACTGCTCATTTCAGACCACCTGGGCCACACAGCACTGACAGCAGCCAGCTCTGCCGTGCTCCCCAGAAGGTGCTAATGACCAGGTCTCTGCCATTACTGCTTGTACTGAAATACAGACTCAGAATGTTTTACACTCTGTTAACGCCTGTAAGTGTACAGTGTAAGACTGTCCATTACACTCTATATACCATATATGTATTCTCTACAGCCTATATAACAATATCATATACTTTACTTTATATACTATATATATGCTTCATACACCCTATATAATACTTTTTGTATATATATATATATATAATACACTATATACCGTATATAAAAACAAACGGAACGGCAGTAAGCAATAATATCACTAACATCCCCAAAGCAGCGGGGGCAAATAACCCACCCAGACAACCTCGGTCAAAGGACAGACTCCCACAGCCGCGTCGCCCCGACCTCACCCGGCCGGTTCGGGGCCGTCTCGGGGCCGTCTCCCCACAAGGCCCGCCCCGGCCCCGCCGGCGGCTCCGGGCGACGGCCTCGACCCTTCGCTGCGCGCACCGCGCCTGCGCGGCCACGCCCTCGGCTGACGTCACCACGACAGCGCCCATTCCCTACCCTGCGCGTGCGCTTCCCGCCACAGCCGGCGCGGGGCGCAGCCCGGGAAAGGGGCGGGGCCATGTCTGATTGACAGCGCGCAAGAGCGTGGCATGCAGAAATAGGCGGTGTCATCGCTGTGATTGACAACACATGGGGCGGAGGTGCCGGCAGCACGACAGGGAAGGGGCGGGGCCTGGGGAGGGGGCGTAGCCGCCTGTGCAGGTCACACCCCCCTTTGCCCTGCGCCCCGCCGGCAGGGGGCGCCCCCGCCCATCCGGCCCTCATGATGTCACACACCCTCAGACCCCGCGGTGACGTCACTCCCGCTCCATCAGCCCCCATCAGGCCCCGCTACCTGTCTGTGCTGATGACATCACACCCCCACAGTGACGTTACTCTCCATCACCGTGTACCGTGGGCACAGGGAAGGGCCTGAGCAGCCAGCAGCCCCTTCCCCAGCGGAACTGACGGACGCTGCCCCTCTCGCCCCAGCGATGGCCGCCGCGCCCTCGCTGTGACATCAGCCCCGCGGTGATGCAATCACTGCACAGTTTCTGGTGCT
Source organism: Aleadryas rufinucha (assembly GCA_013397815.1). Taxonomy (NCBI): domain Eukaryota; kingdom Metazoa; phylum Chordata; class Aves; order Passeriformes; genus Aleadryas; species Aleadryas rufinucha. The sequence goes on from VZTH01003976.1 coordinate 97,145, forward strand.
TCCACAAGAAGTTTCTTTTTTATAAAGCCAAGCCGCCCCCTCACACAGCTACAGGGAGAGCTCGCACAGCCCCTCAGCCATCCCGCTCGGCGCGTCCATCCCCGAGCGCTGAGGGCCAGGAGAGCGACCTTCGGAGCGCTGGCGGGGCTGCTCCTGCGCGGGCCAGGGCAGGAGCACAGCCCGGGGCCGGGAGGCGATGGCCGTCGGTGTGAGGGCGAGCCGGGGGGCCCTGGGCTCCGAACCGACACCTCCGTCCCGTGTCCCCGCCGTCGTGCCCCAGGGCGGCCTCCCTGGCCTCGGCGGCCCGTGCCAGCATGTAGCTGACCTTGCGTTGGTGCGCCAGGGCCTCCTCCTTGTCGTTCACCTGTGTGGCCAACAGAAAGGAGAGGAGGCCACGTCAGCTCAGGGCATGTAAACCCACACAAACGCTCTCTGAAGAGCTGAACCAAATACTGACCAGATCTATCAACATCCTCAGAATTTCGTGGGGACTGTCCAGCTCCTCAACCTTCCTGCAGTCCCCATCTGACGAGAGCAAGCCGGACAGCTTCTGCCCCAGATTGCTCTTGTTCCCTTGTAACTTGACACGCTCTAAGGAAAACAGAAGTACATCAAAGGCAGAACTGCTTAGGAAGGGAAGAAGGACTTCGGGATAAAACGGGCACTTGCAAACCTAGACCTGAACGAGCCCATGAGAAAGGGCAGTGCAAGCTGCAGCTTCTCCCACTGCATGGGACACGGCAGGTTACCACCATGCAGCGCTACTCCTGCTGTCACATAAAGGCTACACAGACCTTACATATGGGCAAACTGAAAATTCTTTGTGCTCTATTGAAAATATGCTTTTGACACTCTAGTTAATACTCTACGGTAATTTGTTTTTAAACAGTAAGTAGCCTGAAAAAACCCAAAGATTCTCTGACATAGGCCTCTTACAAGTTTGTAAGATTTCTAAAACTCATAAAATGCATTACAATTATAGAACATATGTACCAGGTAACAGAGCCTGAAAGCAGTGGTGTCAGTATAGGGGAAACTGCTAGTAAAGTTTATGCTGTTGTAGTGCTACACCCCAGGAGTGCCCAAGGAATCTGGGAGACACACCACACTTCTCAGCCTGGCAGCTCCGGGCCAATAGTCAAAACAAATATATTGTGCTGTTCCTAACGTGTGCAGTGGTTTTGACATGATGTTAGCACTTAAATACTTCTCTTTATCCTCTTATTTTTTTTAAAGAATAAAAGATTCTTAGAATTATTCTTACATTACAGATTAGAATTCTTCCTGTTCTACATGGGGCTTTGTAACTCTGTATTAGTGTAAGAACACCAACAAACACTAATATTGATGCACACGGATAATAAAGGGCTGAAAATGTTTAAGGAAAAACAGAAAAAAAAATCTATTTAGTACTCCAGTGAATCATAGAATGGCCTGGGTTAGAAGAGACCTTAAAGCTCACCTTGTTCCACACCTTCCACTAGACCAGGTTGCTCAATACCGCACCTGGAGCTAAAAAAGCTCCAAATACTTTTTTTTTTTTTGCTTTTCTTCTCCTTCCCCAACTCTTACATAGAGCTCATTAAAAAAACCCCACACAACAGAGAAGCACTTGGAACGGGCAGATGCCAGCTTTTCTCAGTAGCTGTCCCTAACCCTCAATCAGCAGCTGAGCCACCAGCACACATTTAACACCAGAGAGGTGCTCCTGGCTCCTGCTCCCTCCTTGGCCAGACAGCCCCCAGGGACACACATACTGCCCAGCTACCAGAGCCTCGCAGACGTCTCCAGTTGGCAAATTTGGTTTCCTTCTTCATGGCTATCACTTCTGCTAGCCTCAGGGCCTGGTCCTTCCTCTGCATCAGCTGCTGCTCAAATGCAATTCTGAAGGCATCTGCCATGATGTATGCTTCATCCTTACTCTTCTTCAGATTTTCAATCTGGTTTTAATTCAGGGAAAATTTAAAGTGTATTAGCTAATTTGGAAGCAAAAGTGGACTGTAAATTAGTATTAAGACACAGACAACTTGCAAGTAAATATAATCAAGGAAGTAGTAGGAACCAAAGGGTTTTCCTGACATGTAAAGAAATGTATTTTGAAATGTGTATTGAAGTCCTTACTCTTCACTGTCTGCACATCTTCACACCACCAGCCATCTACACAATCATCTCTGTGTATTTATTTATCTCTGCACATGCAGAAGAGCTTCAGGAGGGCAAAAGTGTCCTGTAACAGCTGGGCGAGGAGTAAAAGGAGCAAGAGATTGGAATCCATATCAGGGGTCATAAGGGACAGGCCAGCACCTATTTTCATAACCAGTTAGTGACCTGGAACTTCTGCAGCAGGACTCACAAGGATGGTTACCACATATGCAGAGTCAAATATAAATTAGAAGAAAAATTCTAAATCCACACAATCTCACTAAATTGAAAAAAATTAGGAGCTTGAAATTCATGTCATTGATTTAAGTGTGAGGTAAATAGGTATTTCCCAGCAAGATCAGTGTGCTCACCTAGGGTGAGCGGGCTGTGGGTGCTGATGCCAACACGAGGGAGAGGTGAAATGCACTGCCAGGAAGGAAGGAAAAGGTTCAGTGCCAGTGCACACGCACAGTGTGTACATTCATGGAGTGCATACATTTAAGGTGTGTTCTCTTTCTGTTAGATTAAAAAGTATGGGAGGAAGGAAAAAGAATGCAATTTGGGGTTTTTTTAACTAGTAAAGCTGAGAAGACAGAATTGCAATTTTTCTACCACCAAAAGTTAGGGCATTACAAGCACCATAAACAAACTTCACATTATTTCTGAGAGCGATTCTGGCTGTGAAACACCCCAGTTTGTGTAAGCAGCAGCTGAGCATTTCTGGCTTTGTTTGGATTGGTGCAGGAGCACCCCCTCCTTGTCCCCACCCAGCCAGGCCTTGTTACCTCCTGCTTGAGATGAAGGAGCTGCTTTCGAGTGAGAGCTGCCACCTTGGCACAGGGACAAGGCTGCCCCTCAGCAGGACTGCACGTGCAGGCTCCGAGCACTGCCAGCTTAAAACCCAAAACAAACCACAGGTAAGGATCTGCTTGCAGAGGTGCCAGCAAAAAAACATCCTGGAAACTACACAGGGAGTGTCAGTCAGCAAGAGGTGGAGGTGATCGCTGCTGACTCATTACAGTGAGAGCTGTGCTTTTCAGGCAACACCTGACAGCTGGGTGTGCCATGCCCTGCACACCTCACTGGGACATTACTGTGCTCAGTAAAGCACCAGCAAGCAGGGTCTGAGTGCTAGGAAGAAGAAAAATACGCATCATGGCTTGTGAAAAACAGCTTGATGCTTCTTCTGTCTGATCTCTCTTTGCAAGGTGGGCCAGTGAGAAGAAAGCTGATTAATAGGCATGCAAAGGCATGTTCTAATTAGCTAAAAAAGCGTCCAAATAAAGGGATATGTAATGAGCAATGAATTTTCTCTACGTATTTTGAACACAAACAGGTCTCTGAGGCAGCCACTTTGAAGGACGCGTAAGCAATACTTACTTCAAGACCTGTAAAGTCAGTAATGTCACTTTTGTTCAACGACATGTTCTCCTGAAAAACTTTCTGTTGTTTCACATCCAGCATTGCAAGAAATTCCAAGCACTGCTGGTTCAGAACTACAAAACAAAACAAAGAAAGAGACTACAGAAGTCTGCTGCTCTGATTCCTTAATTTCTGAGTTCCACTACACCCAAATGAAGCAGTTTTAGAGTTCAAGCATCAGTTTGGGAACACGATGAGAGTGTAGAAGTAGGAACTCATATCCCAGTTGTTTTTCCTTCTGTGTTCTCCCAGAAGTAATGACCCACTTAGAGAGAGACCATTTCCTGTATTGCTCTGCCTCAGGACTGAGTGCTCGTCTCTTTGTACACTTACAAGTCAGGCAGCTGCTCATTCAGAGCAGCACAGCACTGGGGAAGTAATGGTTTATGCCAGCTATTTTAAAGCTCTTTGGAAGGCAAAAAAAAGGGAAAGGGTCTTGAGCCCTCTGATACAGTGGCTGCCCTGGCTGCTTTCCAGTTTAATTTCCAGGCTTCTGCATATCCACTAAGATCAGCTGCCAATAACAAGACACTGATGCCCCCAGGAAGCTTCCATCACAGCTGAATCCTGAGTTATTCCTGAAAAACAGTGTATTCAGAGGAATAGCTGTTGCTGGCTTACTTGTATTTTCAGCTTTAAGTGCTTTAACTTCTTCTGTCCTCAGTTTCAATGCTTCCTTAAGAGCTGCATTTTCACAGTATATCCTGTAGAAGTTAGAAAATGGCTTTATTATATTTTTAAACAATGTTTTTAAATGGGCACTCAATATTTTAAGAAATAGCCTGTTAAAACACAGTATCTAATATTTCTGCAAATTAAAATTAGGATTACTTAAAAGATGGAAGAAAAAAAAAACAAAAGTGAAAGGAGTTGTGTACTAGGTTTGACAAGATATTAACCATGGAGCATCATTCCAGCAGTTTTCTCACTTTGAGTATTTTTTATGGAAAAAGTGGTAGTATTTTCCCATAATACCTGTACCAATAATCTGCATTATGCTGGCCAGGGGCCGATAAGCAAGGTGCCAGTCCTGCTGCCCCAGGCCAGCAGGGCAGGGAGCACCAGGCTGGGCTGTGTGCTCAGCCCTGGGCACCCAGGGAGCACCAGCAGCCACCTCTGCGCTCCCCCTGAGGGTGCTCTGCCCCTCTGGCACCACGGGCTGCTTCAACAGGCTCACCCTGCTTGTGGCACCACACCCTCACACTCCAAACCCACCCAGGAATCTTCAACTCAATGTTAATGAAGAAACAAAATCATTCATGTGTAAGTAGGTGGTGCCAACAGCTTTAACAAGAGAGGAGTTTAAATGCCACATTCCCAACAGAAATGCAAAGAAATTGGTAATTATGAACCTCTGAAACACTTGCTAGAAATTTCCTACTTCCTTGAAAGAACAAAACTGATATTTGAGATGTGCCAGCTCTGGTCTGTAAATTTCCTGTAGTCTGAATCCTGTTTTCAAGAACAGCTGTGCCTTCAGGTGTTGCAATGTGAGAACACACAGTATGCTCTGATAATGCATTTTTCCTTGAAGTATTTCCCTCTTGAGCAGAACAGTGGCAATCTGACGTCCTAAATGTCAAAGCAATAAAATTTATTTGGTGCATCTCCTCAGCTGTCAGTAAATGCAGTCTAGTCTGAATTATTTCACTTGGGAAAAACCAAAGGAAAATGCACATTCTTCTTGTCCTGCTGCCTCAGATGTCAGGAAACTATCAGAAAAATATCAGGTGTTTTGCAAAGCAGGCTGAGCCCCTGGCTGTCAGTTTTCTCAAGCTATGTCCATCTTTCAACAGCCAACACCAGTTTTGTGGCTCCAAACTGCACAGCCACACTTCCAACCTGCTCAGCCAGGAAAGCCAGAGGGCTTTTCAAGAGGCATCCCTTGACAAATGTATCTGTGGAATAGTTTGTAAACTGGCTTATTCTTTGATTCAAAATTGAAACTTATTTAAATAAAAGTACATGCTGAACAATAACAACAACAGCAATTAAGAATAACAAATAATGACAGTAACAACTCCTCTGATGGGTAGACTTCAGAGATACAATTTCCACAAGCACATGAGCGATTCTCTGGTCCCATTTTTCAAGGTCTGTTATGCATTATTAGTTTAGTGCCTCTGGCACATTCTTCTTGCCCAACCACACCTGCTGTCCACCCAGAGTGACTCTTATTTAACAAAGAACCTCTTGACCAGCCTCTCTCTAAAGCACTCCATTTTACCTGTACTCCTGCCCAGACCTACAGTGCAAGACAATGAAGAAATGATTAACCAGGAAATGATATTTCCACATGCATGCATATACCATTATTTTCTCTGCCTCATCTACAGTTAAGGTAAATAAGGATAATGAGTCTCCAGCTGGCTAATGTCATATCATGAAAAAAAACCTCAGCCTAGCAAAGCCAGCCAACAGACACATTAAAAAAAAAAAAAATCAGTACAATAATTCTAGAAGTTTTAATTGAAAAATACAAATGTGACTGGTGTGAAAAATCAAAATCTTCCAGAATTTGGAAGGGAACCAGGAAAATACAAAACCCCAAAGAACCTGAGGAAGCAAGTCTGGAACACAAAACAGATGACACAGAGCACTCAATGCAATTTAAAAAAATCAAACAAAAACCCCAACGATACACGGTGTAGGTCGAATACCTGTCATATTTTTCTGTCCACGTGTCTTCTATGTTTTTAAATCTGTCCTGATCAAATTCAATTTCCCATTGCAAAATATTTATTTCCTGTGGAAACAAAACAAACTTGCAGCAGCTCATTTCAGGGCTCCCACCAAAAGGATGCCAGGGGTGCTGGGTTCGGCAGAGATCTCAGTGACAATCTGTGACACTGCTAATAACAAATCTGGTACCAGACATCAAAGTTTCTGCATCACTGACCTATGGATTCCAGTCTGTTACAGAACTAATGCTCCTAGAGGCCTACAACAAGGAGACACCCACACTGCCACATTTCCCTGTCCCACTCCTATTATGTGGGACAAACAACAGTAGGGGGAACAAAGCAAAAAACTCAATTTAACAAGGAAGCTCAATGCCACCTTCCTCCTCCTTCCCACCTTTCCCATGAAAACTGGGCACCCATTTCTTAGAGCCCTTGGGAAGGTTCAGCCAAACCACCAAGGAGTTGTGCAGCTCATCCTGAGCAACTGAAACTCACAACAAACACGACCTGGAAATACAGGAAGAATTCTGCTAATTTTCAGGTATTATTTGTACACACTACAGCATGAAAAGGTCTAGATCAAAAGAGTGATACATTAACATTTCCCTTTCTACTAGAAAGGAACAGGAATTCCTTCTATAAAACCCCCGGAATTAATGTCAGGTATGCAGTGATTTAAATAAACACCCTGATAACCCCTTTTGAATAGCCATGGGCTTCTCTATGTGAAGGAAATACTCACCTTCTCTAGAGTCCTCTTTTCTTCCTCACTTTTCTGAAGCATTGCTTTTGTATGACTTGTGGCTTTATCAAATACTGCCTGCAAAATTAACAAATAACCAAACCAAAACCCAAAACGCAACCCTGTCAAATACTGTGATTAAATTGACTTATTTTTCACTTTTACACCTACAAGACATTCACACTCACAGTTAAACAGCAGTGTGCAAAGTTGCAAACACCAGCAACTCACTTGTGAGCCCCAGAGGGTTCTGATTTCAAGTCACTCACTTGCATAACAAACTTGAGTTCCAATCCCTTAACCTCTGCTATTGACAGTGTAACACCATTTAACTTGATATCAGGTCTTCTTCAGGGCTCTGCAGGAAATCACACCCCAAAAAACCGGGTTACAACATCCCTAAGCTTTGATCCAGGCCCAACTTGCTACAAATATGTGAGGGTAGAAACTGCACGACCAGAAATGGGTTATGTAAGTATGCTAAATCCCAGGAACTGATTTCAGCAGAATTTGTTATGAAAGAGAATAAAAGCATTACAAACGGCGAACAAAAGAATGACCTGACATTTAAGGCACACTGTCCTCTAGGGCAGCAGATGGAGCAGGCAACTCAAAATACTCATGCTTTGCAGCAGGGTTACAAGCACTGGCAAAATCTTCAATATGAGGGACAGAAGAAGGCCTTAATTTTATGTTTAATAGATAAAGCCTCAAGAATCCTCAAAGATAAAATTATGAGAATTGCTACAACAGTAAATAGTCTTAAATAACACACTAGTTCCAGTAAATTGTAGAGGCAAGTCTGTAGACACCTGCAGACTCAATGATTTAAATTGCAGCCCTGGGAAGGCCTTAAGGTGTTTGAGGTTTTGATGAGGAGTAGCAGCAGATTTCCTCTGTTTTCCTTGCTCCCACCAAGTGATTTCTGAACAGCTCCTACCATGCTCTGCAGGATTCTTAGGGCTTCATCTTTTCCTTCAAGCTGTCTCTGAGATGCTTCAAGCTCAACTTTCAAAATTTCAACTTCCTGAAGTGAAACAAAGTAGATACAGTGAGTAAAAGCCAAGGTACTCCTGTCAGGATTCGACTGTAGCAGCAATGTAAATCTGCCCTCCTCAAAAAACAAACCTCTGTTTTACCTGTATAACATCTTTTCATGGGCTCACCTGAGGTTAAAGAACACAGTGCAGATGAAATGTGAATTTTTACAGCTGAAGTCAGCTGGCTGTGATGCCAACACTTCAACACATTTAACCACAGTAAAATCAAAATGTACTGTTAACTACCTTTCAACAGAAACGCAGACTAAAAATCCAAAGATTGTTTACACTGCAGATTTTCAAGACCCAAAGCTTGATAAAAAATAAACATCTGCTAGAAAAGTACAACAATACCTTTAATATTGTCTACATCTTTAAAAATACTTTCTCTGCCCCCTAAAAAAAACCCACAAACAAACAAACAAACCCCCCAGAATACAAAGTCCACCTCACACTATGATCTCCTGACATAACATTTAATGAAGCTCCCAACTACCACTTTAATTTCAAGAACCTGGGTCCATCCAAGCCTCCCAACATGCCAACATCCTCTTGCTACATTGAAAGGAAATGCAGATTTGGAGAGCAGCACCCTGGGCACTGGTACCAACCTCCAGAGCTTCCCGAAGCTGCTGCTTTAGTTCTTCATTTGATACTTCAGTATTAGATTCTGCAGGATTAATAGAAAATACTAAATGATAAGATATTGTAATATTTAAAGAAAAAAAAACCACAAGGATTTTACCCTGAAAACAGGTAACATACAAAGGTGAATTTTCTTCTTTGTGTTTCGGGTTTTTTTCTTGTGGAGCAAATACACAGATTTAAGAAATACATCAGTACAAACACATTGCTTCACAGTTAAAGAAGTGAAATGGGGGAGAAATGTCTGTTGTAAAGAGACATAAATATTTTATAATTTTCTTTAAAATAAACCCAACAAAACTGCCATCTTGATTAAAAAAATTAATTTTTTAGATTATTTTCCATTTGTAACTTTTCAACAACCACACTCAAAACAACAATAGCTAGCACTATTTAGAAGTAGGGGCAATTTTCAAGAGACAGAGATAGCTCAGCTTACTGTGGAGGGGATAATGGGGAAATATTTAAAGGAGAGAAATAAGCAAGTTACACAGAAATACCTCAGTCAAAATATTAAAATTTGACAGGAAAGCAGCTGGACTGTAATGAACAGCACTGCCTACACTTGATTGTTTTTACAGCAGCATTGCTTTCACAAAAAAAGATGAATGCCAATGCAAGTTCTAAAAACTACTTCCTAACCCCTACAGAAAGCCAATTCACGAATTTCAACTAAAGAGCAAATAAGATTTTGAATATTTAGCTGCAAGCTTTAGATACCATCTTTAGGAAGACTTAAACTTAAGCAAACCAGGAGTCCAAGCAATGCCATTCAATTTCATAGACATGGATACACCCACGTAGGTACACCCACCACAGGATGCTCCTTGCTAAATGTCACTTTCAAATGCAAAATTAAACACTTTAAAACTGGACATTTTACACTAAGAATGGTCACCACCTCGACCACTGACAAGCAGTTCTGCTGGTAATGTTCTGGGAGAAGGTGGAGGATCCCAGCAGGCACTGGAACCCTTCAAGGACTTTGGCAAGTGGTTTGAATTAAACTTGATGACACTTTGTGAAGCAGTTGAACGGCTCACTTTCACTAACAGAAATTTGTATCATGGTGAATAATTAACTTCCAAATTACTCTTACCACAGCTATTCTGTCGTGTGGAACTAGGAGCAGGTTTTTGGAGTGATCCATTGTAAAAGCTGTTTCGTTTTGGACCAGGAAGAACTGCAGCATCACCTTCTTCCCCTACCTTTGCTGACAAGGGGGCATTACAAACTTTTCCAGATCCCTTCCTAGATCTAATTGAATAGGACTTTTTAAAGCTTTCCCCTTCATAAACACCGCCCGGTCTTCTCCCAAGTCCGTTTCCCAAGTCTCCACACGTCATGTCATCCTCTTCTGCTTCCTCCATCTTCTCCTCCTGGTTTTTTTTTCTGGTGTTTGGTTGGTTTGGGTTTTTTCCCTGACCGAGGGCCCTTCACCTACCGGCGAACAGCGCCTCCCGCAACGCCAATGCTTTATCTGGGGAAACAGGAAAGCTCCGTGTTTACAGGACCCGAGCGAGAAACGCGGCGCTGCCGGAGCGCGATTGGGCTCGGGGCTGCCAAATCCCCGCTGCCGCCCGCGGTGAGACCCCGGCCGGGGCAGCGCCTCGGGGGGGCAGCGCCTCGGGAGAGCCCCGGTCCGGCCACCCCCGGTCCGGCCACCCCCGGAGCCCCGGACCCGCCCGGAGCCCCGGACCCACCTGCGCGCCCGCTCCAGGCGCTGCCGGTCCCGCCCCGGGGCGGGAGGCACGGAGCGGCTCCGGGAGCTGCCCGCAGCCTCCTCGCAAGGAGGGGTTTGTTTGGTTTTGGTTATTAGCGGCCCGTAGTGTCTCTGCAGCCCCGGCCCCAGCACAGCGCTGACCGGCGCCGGGCAGCTCGGGGACCTGAGGTTACCAGGTGTGGTCACTCCAAATGTCCTCAGGGATTGGGCTCGTTCTGACACCCCACGAACACCCTCCGGCTGTTTCCTGCTCTAGGACAACCCCTGCCCGAGCTTCCGCAATGCCTGCGCCCAATTCTCCAAGGAAACTCACTATTTTTCACCATTTTGGTTTATAATACCATCAAATTGCTGTTGCAGTATTGCTCTGTAAGTGTCACCAAAAAAAACACCCCAGTAGCAAATTTGGAATTAAAAAAAAAGTCGTAAATATGTAACAACAACACTCTTTACAACAGAAAATTTCAAGAAAGTTGTTTGATTATCCAAACTCGTGTATATAAAGGGTTTATAAGCAAGCACTTCCCACAGAATCTTTCACAAGACTTTCTTTCCAAGCAGCTCTTCGCTGAAGAAAGGTTTTCTCTTCCTGGTACAGCCCTGCCCCCCTGGGGCCCAGGCTTTAATAGCAATCACAACAGATCGCTGCCAGTGTTTTAACTGACCACGTCTAGGGTCGCTGCAGGTTTATCCTGACAAGTGGTGCATTTCCTGGGTAATCCTGCAGTGATGTATATATTCCATAACTGGGACAGGGCATAGGGAATACAGAGAAAAAGGAAAAAGAAAGTTTATTGTAAAACACTCCAGATCAGTGCAGACACAGCCAATTGTNCAAGTTACACAGAAATACCTCAGTCAAAATATTAAAATTTGACAGGAAAGCAGCTGGACTGTAATGAACAGCACTGCCTACACTTGATTGTTTTTACAGCAGCATTGCTTTCACAAAAAAAGATGAATGCCAATGCAAGTTCTAAAAACTACTTCCTAACCCCTACAGAAAGCCAATTCACGAATTTCAACTAAAGAGCAAATAAGATTTTGAATATTTAGCTGCAAGCTTTAGATACCATCTTTAGGAAGACTTAAACTTAAGCAAACCAGGAGTCCAAGCAATGCCATTCAATTTCATAGACATGGATACACCCACGTAGGTACACCCACCACAGGATGCTCCTTGCTAAATGTCACTTTCAAATGCAAAATTAAACACTTTAAAACTGGACATTTTACACTAAGAATGGTCACCACCTCGACCACTGACAAGCAGTTCTGCTGGTAATGTTCTGGGAGAAGGTGGAGGATCCCAGCAGGCACTGGAACCCTTCAAGGACTTTGGCAAGTGGTTTGAATTAAACTTGATGACACTTTGTGAAGCAGTTGAACGGCTCACTTTCACTAACAGAAATTTGTATCATGGTGAATAATTAACTTCCAAATTACTCTTACCACAGCTATTCTGTCGTGTGGAACTAGGAGCAGGTTTTTGGAGTGATCCATTGTAAAAGCTGTTTCGTTTTGGACCAGGAAGAACTGCAGCATCACCTTCTTCCCCTACCTTTGCTGACAAGGGGGCATTACAAACTTTTCCAGATCCCTTCCTAGATCTAATTGAATAGGACTTTTTAAAGCTTTCCCCTTCATAAACACCGCCCGGTCTTCTCCCAAGTCCGTTTCCCAAGTCTCCACACGTCATGTCATCCTCTTCTGCTTCCTCCATCTTCTCCTCCTGGTTTTTTTTTCTGGTGTTTGGTTGGTTTGGGTTTTTTCCCTGACCGAGGGCCCTTCACCTACCGGCGAACAGCGCCTCCCGCAACGCCAATGCTTTATCTGGGGAAACAGGAAAGCTCCGTGTTTACAGGACCCGAGCGAGAAACGCGGCGCTGCCGGAGCGCGATTGGGCTCGGGGCTGCCAAATCCCCGCTGCCGCCCGCGGTGAGACCCCGGCCGGGGCAGCGCCTCGGGGGGGCAGCGCCTCGGGAGAGCCCCGGTCCGGCCACCCCCGGTCCGGCCACCCCCGGAGCCCCGGACCCGCCCGGAGCCCCGGACCCACCTGCGCGCCCGCTCCAGGCGCTGCCGGTCCCGCCCCGGGGCGGGAGGCACGGAGCGGCTCCGGGAGCTGCCCGCAGCCTCCTCGCAAGGAGGGGTTTGTTTGGTTTTGGTTATTAGCGGCCCGTAGTGTCTCTGCAGCCCCGGCCCCAGCACAGCGCTGACCGGCGCCGGGCAGCTCGGGGACCTGAGGTTACCAGGTGTGGTCACTCCAAATGTCCTCAGGGATTGGGCTCGTTCTGACACCCCACGAACACCCTCCGGCTGTTTCCTGCTCTAGGACAACCCCTGCCCGAGCTTCCGCAATGCCTGCGCCCAATTCTCCAAGGAAACTCACTATTTTTCACCATTTTGGTTTATAATACCATCAAATTGCTGTTGCAGTATTGCTCTGTAAGTGTCACCAAAAAAAACACCCCAGTAGCAAATTTGGAATTAAAAAAAAAGTCGTAAATATGTAACAACAACACTCTTTACAACAGAAAATTTCAAGAAAGTTGTTTGATTATCCAAACTCGTGTATATAAAGGGTTTATAAGCAAGCACTTCCCACAGAATCTTTCACAAGACTTTCTTTCCAAGCAGCTCTTCGCTGAAGAAAGGTTTTCTCTTCCTGGTACAGCCCTGCCCCCCTGGGGCCCAGGCTTTAATAGCAATCACAACAGATCGCTGCCAGTGTTTTAACTGACCACGTCTAGGGTCGCTGCAGGTTTATCCTGACAAGTGGTGCATTTCCTGGGTAATCCTGCAGTGATGTATATATTCCATAACTGGGACAGGGCATAGGGAATACAGAGAAAAAGGAAAAAGAAAGTTTATTGTAAAACACTCCAGATCAGTGCAGACACAGCCAATTGTTTCCAACAACCTTTGTTTCCTTACACACAAAGGAATCCCCAAAGTTCTGTGCAATCATTTTAAAATAGCTCTCACATCACTTCCTTTCCCTCCAAAACAAAGGACCCACCTCAACCTGTACCAAACCCTCTCACTCTGCGTTATCCTCACACGCCCAAGGCCACAGTGGAGCACAGCAGGCTTTAGTCTCCCAATTCTGCATCAAACTAACTCCTTTCCAGGTCACTGTTCAAAATCAGAAGTGCCTCAACTGCCACCAGTTATCAGGATTTTACAGTTGTCTTGCAGGGAATTAATGGCTTGGTTTTAATTGCAAGGTCCAGAGAATTCTCAGTCACTGAACACAGCTCCTGCTGCTCAGGGCAGCTGCATCATTTCCATCCTTTCCCTCAAGTGTACCAGTTCTGCTGTTGCCCCTCCAGGGTGCTCTTACAAACCTTCACAATCTCTGAACCTTCTTCTACTCCCCAGCTATGTGCAGTCACAACAGAGTTCATATTCATTTATAATACAAGAATTACGAATACCATTTATTGAACCCTCCCTCCCAAGAAGAGATCCAGCAGTTACTGTTTCACCAAAAGTCAGTTGTTGTCCTTCATCCATTGCTCAATCCATTGCACAATCTGATCCAAATTTCTCTCTAGGTCCTCTGGAGTGTTGCTGGGTAACTGGTGTACAATTTCCTTTCTATATGACAACACAGCTTCCTCATATAGAGTCTGAAAAATTTCACACTGAATGTTGTCTTGCAGCTTCTTCCCCGTGTAGCCCCTAGAGAGCAAGAGCACCAAGAGACAGTGTGAGGCACAGGGAAAACGGAGGCCTTAATGTGAGAATCAGTGATTTATAACCTAAGTGAAGGCACACAGCAGCACTTTAGTCCCTATTTACCCCAGTGACACACCTGCTTTCCAGTCTGTTGTACAGAAATGAGTTGTCTGTGCGGAGAACGAACACGATGTGGAACCAGCGCTCGGGGAAGAAGTCACAGCCGTGGTAATCCACAATCACTCCTCCCTCGCTCATCCTGTCCTCGAGCTCATCGATCACCTGCACAAGGAACAGACAGAGGCAGGCTCACCTCGCACTGCACAGCCAAAACACAGCGAGGGTGGCTCCAGGGGTGGGACTTACCCTGTCTTCGTCCAAAATGGGGCAGTCATACTCCTCATCAAAACCTTCGTACAGCTCTCCTGCAGCACAGAACCCGCAGGTGTTTGTGGGGTACCACAGCAGTTACCACAATTAATGTACATTACTGTGTTTGTCTCAGGGGCTTGCAGGCAAAAGACAGAGCTCAGGGGAGGGAACACCTTGTTTACAAACCCATCTAAGGATAAGTCTGTTATTTATTACTTAACACCAAGTATGTTGCTACAGAAACTGCTGCTGAAGTAAATTCATTTAATATACAGAATCACAGAATTGTTTGGGTGGGAGGGACCTGAAAGCTCGTCCTGTGCCACCCCTGCCATGGCAGGGACACCTTCCACTGTCCCAGGCTGCTCCAAGCCCCAATGTCCAGCCTGGCCTTGGACACTGCCAGGGATCCAGGGGCAGCCACAGCTTCTCTGGGCACCCTGTGCCAGGGCCTGCCCACCCTCCCAGGGAAAAATTCCTTCCCAATATCCCATCCAGCCCTGCCCTCTGGCAGTGGGAAGCCATTCCCTGTGTCCTGTCACTTCGGGCCCGTGTCCCCAGTCCCTCCCCAGCTCTCCTGGAGCCCCTTTAGGCCCTGGAAGGTGTCCCAGAGCCTTCTCCTCCCCAGCTGGACCCCCCAGCTGTCCCAGCCACCAGACACATGTGCAGGGGGTCCCAGCACACGAGACAGCAGGGTAGAGTGAGGCAGAGCAGAATGCCCCCCGTGCTTGGGGACTCGGGGATGCAGCACCTTCCCTGGCCAGGTCCCCCACGTTGACGTAGCTCAGCCCCGCTCTGGACGCCAGCTCCTTCCCCAGGGTGGTTTTCCCAACGCCCGGCGTGCCTGGAGACCAAACCCACAGGGAAGGGTAAGGGCACAGCCTGCAGGTCCCCTCAAACACCCCCCACCAGCTGAACTGGAACCTTCTGACTGCCCGCATTGGAGAGTTCATGTGATGGAAAAGGGGGCAAAAAGCTGCAGGACCAAGAGAAACGGGCGAGGAGAGTGAAATAGGAAAACAGGGAGAGAACGCTGACTGCGTGCAGAAATGTCTCTCACACCGTGAAGGTTCAAAGGGATATCTCCCTTCATCTGAAAACCCTGAGGTAATACGGAGGAGCCCCAAGGTCTCATGAAGGAGTAGAGCCCCAAAATCATCCCGGGCTGGGACCCCACACCCCACATCAGCCAGGCTGGAACCTCACAACCTGAATCACCCCAGGCTGCGATGGGGCCGGGGCCCCGGACCCCAAATCACCCCGGGCTGGGACCCCAGACCCCAAATCACCTCGGGCTGGGACCACAGACCCCAAATCATCCCGGGCTGGGCCAGGGCCGGGACCCCAGGCCCCCGATGAGCCCAGGCCAGGACCCCACACCCCAGACCACCCCGGGCTGCGATGAGGCCGTGCCCCCGCCCCGGTGCCGCCCCGGTGCCCACCGGTGATCAGCACGTTCGGCCGCCTCATGGCGCCGCCGCCCGTCGCCTTGGAGACACGTGCGCTGGGGCCTCCGGCGCCGCCGGCGCCCGCCGATGGCGTCACCGCGGTGCCCGGCGCGCCGCGGATAGCTAAGAGCCGGCGGAGAGGAAGGACCCCTCGTGGCCGTGTGAGGGGACGCGGCCCGGCCGGGACCGGAGCGCTCGGAGCTCCCCGAGACCCGCGGGGCACCGAGTCCCGGAGCGCCGAGTCACGTCGAGTGCCACACCGAGTGTCACACCGAGTGTCACACCGAGTGCCACACCGGGCTCTCCCTCCCCCCGCAGCACCGATTCGCACCGAGTCCCGGGGCACCAAGCGCCAGGCCCCGGGATCGGATCTCCGCCTGGGCCCGGCGGGGGTAGCGGGGCCGCAGGCGGAGCGGTCCCCCCGGCCGAGGATGTCCGGCAGCGGCCCGGGAAGGCCGGCCGAGGTGGGTCTGGGGAAGGGTCTCTCGGCGGCGCGGTGGTTCCTCCGTGGGCTCTGTACTGCAGTTTGTCCTTCTCCAGTGGGGGTTGTTCTGTCTTTTGCTAAGAGGGAGAGTTAGTTTGGTGTCATTGCGTGTGGAAGGGAGCCCCCCCGCCCTCTCACAGGGGTAGTGCGGGTAACTATGCAAATTCGGCCGAACGCAGCCTGTGTGACAGTAACGGGCAGAGGCCGCTGCTCTCTGCCAGCTGCTGAGGCCTCGCGGGCGCAGCGGGAGCTTCAGAATTTATCCCTTTATCCCGTTGAGTCACAATGTGCGGGAGGGACCCCCAGAACCTCCCGTAGTCCCGCAGAGCGTCCCCCCCAGGCCCTCCCGGTTTTCCAAACCCCTCAGAGTGCAGCTGGATCCAGCCCCAGCCCCAGAACGGCTCAGTGGCTCTTGCTGACAGGGTTGTACAGCTGTAACCGGACCTTACACAGCTCTGTCCTGCACCACTAAGGATGCCAAACCACGCATATTTATGCAAATATATTTGATAATGGTTAGGCAAAGAGATGTGAATCGCAGTTACTCATTACACGGTGCAGGGACTGTAAGCACTGCTACAGTGCACTGTGAAGCAGTATTTGAAATATGAATATGGTTATATGAACAGTGGAAAGGGGAAGCTAAGGCTGGCCTCAATGGTCTTGGAGGTCTTTTCCGGCCTTAACGATTCTGTGATTCTGAATGCTGAAGTAATTGTATTAAAGCCAGCAAAACCAGTTACTGATTAGAGATTGATGTTTCTCACCCTGACTGTGGGCATTTGGCAGAGCCTCAGGCGGTGCCCTTGAGATCACATCATCCCCACTCCAGGGAGGAATCTCCACACACCCCAAGAAGGGAAATGTCAGGAGATGCTGCCGTTAAAATTTGGGACGGGGCTTTTCTAGTCTGAGGTGCTGCCCCGTCAGTCAGATGTGCCCAGGCTGTGCCAGCTCAGCAGCTCTGCAGAAGCTCTCAGTGGTGTCACTTGGGTGTTCCTTGCTCTGGGGATTTCACCAGCTCTGCCACAGCTTCAGCTCCCTCTCAGGACGTTGAACTTTGGGATGGAGGAGTCAGGCTGGTTTCAGCATTATTCACCCCAAGAGCAGCGTGACCCCCCTTCTGCATTTCCCACGGGGGGCTTTGCAAACAGAGCCTTGTTGGAGCTGTTTGAGCCCATTCCAGGCAGAGCCTCCTGCTACACCCAACTCTCAGACAATGTCCTGTCTGCCAGCTCTGTGCTGTGTTGGTTTATGAGGTGTGTAAAACTGTAGGGTTTCACAGCCCTTGTAGGGGATGCTGTGTCTGTTCTGTCACTCACATTCTCACCGAGGGGTGCTGGCATCCATCCTGTTAACCCTGCACCAGGAGGCTGCCTTGTGGCCCCTGTGGTGTTATTTGGGCCTTTGAGAAGTCTCTGTGGTGGGTGAGTCTGCAGCCCTGTGCCAGGGGGTGCTCCTCAAATCCAGAGTGAAGCACTGGTGCTGTTAGCAGCGCTGTTCCTTGTTGCTGGCGTGGGCTCTGGGTCAGCCTGAGCTGCCCAGTGCAGCAAACACTCCCTGACTGCACTGTGCTGCCTCAATAACTGTTCTCTATTTCTAACTTATAAACACAAATGGCTGCATTGTAAATCTTTTTTAAAAATGGGGGAAAAAAGTGCCACATACTGAAAATTACACAGACAGTGTGAACATTACCTTGATGTAAAAGCGGTCTGAGTAAGCTGATGCTGCTTTTTCATTGTTTTCTAATTCCTTAGGTTGGATGTGTGTTTTCAGAGTTATCAACTTGTTCTGATTTGCCACTTGGCTGCAAAATACTCCTGGCACAATGATGCAGCTTTTTTTAAATACAGAAGAATCACAAAATTGCAGACCAGTTGTAGTTGGAAGGACCATAAAACCATCCAATGCCACCCCTTGCCATGGGCAGGGACACCTTCCACTAGACCAGGTTTCTTCAAGCCCTGTCCAAGCTGGCCTTGGACACCCCCAGGGATGGGGAAGTGCACACTTGATAAAAATCTCCCATTTTCTGGAGACAGCTGTGCCCAGCTAAGGGGAGGAGAGCGTTGCATTACTATCAACACGTTTGTGTTTCTGCAGGTGACGGATTGGCTGGCACATCCATTTGATGACTTCTTTGGGAACACAACTGTTCCCCCGTGTGCAGTTCCCGTGAAGCCGCTGAAAGGCGGCTCTGGCAGAGGCCGTCGGCAGAAGCAGAGAGACCTGAGCCCTGTGCTAGAGAACAGCAAACCCAAAGCTCCTGCCCGGAAAAGAGCGAAGCCCTCTGCTGTAGATCCACCCTGTGCCAAGTCCAGGCAGAGCCGGAGCCAGTCCCATGATGAGCTGCCGTGGGTGGACAGATACAAACCTGAGACCCAGGTGTGGAGCTCCCCCGAGGGCCGGTGTGGTGCTGAGATCACAGGGACATGTGGTGCTTCTGTCCCTAACCTGCACAGGTCCTCCTGTGGCAGAGCAGAAGAGTTCTGGCTTAGTGATTCTCTGCCAGAGAGTGCATAAAACCAGGCTCCAGTGAGCTCTTTATCTGTACGAGACACACCTTCCCTCAGGCTTCCTGAGGGGGAAAAGCTGCTGAGGAGGTGTTGTTTCCTGTCAGTCCACTTGTAAATTTTAAACCTCTTACTGAATTCCAGACACATCTGATGGTTCCAAGCACTGGGAAAGCTCAGCTGGGTGGGATTTGCAAAAATTTCCAAAAACCTCTGCAGTATTAGAGTAAAACAAGTAAAAAGGACCAGCTCCAACAATAGCTGTGAAGTATCCTGACAGGGACAAGATTGTAGTGTTATTACTTAAAGAATAATAAATGTCTCACTATTTCCTGACTGCAAAGAATGGAAAACTAATTGTTTGAGGAAACAGGTTGAGGTGATCATCCTTAACTGTGGCATTGCTTCTGCAGAGCACACACGTAACTGGAGCACATACCAACAAGTCTGTTGATATTTTAGTCAGCATGTATTCTATTCTTTATTTTTCATAGAAACCAAGAGTTTTGTGTATAACTTTTACGTATTTTAACCTTGTTTCAGAATGACCTTGCTGTGCAAAAAAAGAAGATTGAAGAAGTTGAAACCTGGTTAAAAACTCATGTATTTCAGAGGCAGCCAAAACAGGTAAAGTTGCTAAAGTCAGCAGTTAGAGGTATCAATCCCTACAAATGAGCTGGATGCAATTTCAAGTTCAGAGAAAAACCTCACCTTAGAGAGACAGTGATTGTGTATCTTCTGCATTGTAAGAAATACTCTAAGAACATAGGTTAGAGCTTGTACATTTATTTTGGGCTTATGCTCCTAAGAAGTGGATTCTGATTTTCCTCAGAACTATTATTTTTTGGCATCCAGTCATAAATCACAATTCTTCAGTATGTGCATTTTTCTCTCTCCCAGGTTAATTTTTAAGTCTCATGATGAATTTCCAGTTGCACTGAGCCTGTGTAACAGGATGTTTTTAATCTTGATTGTTAAGAGGCATTCTTAGACACAAACTGCCCAGCCTTGCCCAGTGTTTTCCAGAGCTAGTTCTCCAGTTCAGTGTCTGTTGTGTGGCAGTCACATGCAGTTTATTTACCCAGGCTCTCAGAGTCCTGGCCTGCTTCTCTCAGTCTGAGTACTCAGCAGGTAAATTAACAGCTCAAAAATGTGTGACTGGGGTTTCTCTGGGAGAGAGGATAGTTACCAGAGAAACCACAGGAGAAATTCAGCCAATATTCATCTTCAGCCAACTGTCAGTCTTTATTTATCACGTTTGTGATTATGTTTTGTATCTCTGTGTCAGGGTGGCTCTGTGCTGCTGCTGACTGGCCCTCCTGGCTGTGGAAAAACTGCAACTCTGCAAATTCTAGCCAAAGATCTTGGCCTTCAGGTGCAAGAATGGACCAATCCACTCTCTTTAGACTTTACAAAGGAAGACTTGAGAAATACGTTTGACCATGGTAAGTATGTTGGTGGTTGTTCTTTTTATCTTTTTTTTCCCCTTCCAGTTACTTTTGTGGGTTTTCTATCTTGTACTTTTGTTTCTTTTCTGTCTGTCACATATGAAATCAGATCCACATCCATGTACGTCCATTCCTTAATGCTTAATGAGAATCCTTCTGTTGGTTTTATCTGGAAAGGGATTTAGGTTTTCTTACAGTGTTTAATCCAAGATAATTGACAATTGCAGTCAGTATAGAGAGCTCTGTAATTGCCTGGACATAATTTGAACTGAATAAATGAAAACACGTGAGTGTCTTTGTCTGGGTCCTCAGTTGAATTACACCCCTTTAAGAATTCTCATGTGTTTGTCACATGTTTGCCAAAGGGCTTGTTCAGTGCTGCTGTCAGAAAATAGCATGGGTGGGTATTAGTTCATGTGGGTATTTATATTTTACTTGATGTAATATAGAATACGTATTTTTAATTAGTTTTCTTTTTCAGACTCAAATTTTCATACGTTTCCGAGTCAGGCCCAAGCAGCTCTCTTTCAAGATTTTCTATTAAGAGCAAATAAGTATAACAAACTTCAGATGCTTGGGGAGTCCTCAGAAAATGATAAAAAGCTTATTCTTATTGAAGTAAGTGAAAATTTGTGAAATGTTGTGTTGAAAACAGTACCTTGTGTTGTAATATTGACATGCTAACTAGCTTGAGATGCTGGATTGGTGTTTCCCAAAGTTGTCTGCTTTACTGCAGATGAGGTCTTCATTACTTTTTGGGTCTCTGCAGCAGTCTAGAGCCACATCCTACCTGTAGTCACGCCACAGAAGCAAGTAGTCAGGCAGAAATGGGAGTCTGGTTTGAGCACAGAAATATGTAACAGTATCAAAAACGAGATCAAACAATATTGAGAAGTTATTCCCATGTTTCTGGATGATTACGTTTCTAGAAATATATATATGTATATAAGCAGGAAGAGTGGAAAAACCACTGTTCCTGTTGTTTAATGATGCAAGAGAGTGTAGGGGATGCATGAGAATGAACATAAGCAGAAACAATTGAAATTTAGCCCTTACTCCCTGGTCTTAAACAGGTGATGTTGTTTAGGGCAGAGGTGTGAACTGAGGGTTTGTGGGCAGGTACAGGACAAGGCTTTATTTGTACTTGTATAGAAGTGTGTTTCAATAGCAATTTCTTTCTGAACTTTTCAATTCTTCTCCTGAGAGAAATTTTAGAAATTGATAGGTTGTCTGCAAACTTTCAAGACCAAAACAGGCAGAAATTCTAGCAGGATAATGCAATGTACTGTAGAATTTAGGAAGCAGGGGCTCGTGTGACTTGTCTGTATAAAGTCACCTTCTTGCGTAGGTCCTGTCACACCTCACATGGGTATCCTGCCCTCCTCCCCAACTCCAGGAGCTGCTTCCTGGACTGTTTGTCCTCCGGGTAAAACTCCTGCTCACAGGCAGTGTGACACCCAAGGCTGTGTCCTAGGAAACTGAGACAGAAAGAAAGTACTTCTTTTTAGGTGATCGTTTTGCATAATGAGACATACTATGCTTTGGGTTTATTTCCCCCTGCTTCTCCTCTGACTGTCTCCTGTCAGCTGTGTTAAAATGTGGTTGCCAGCAAGCAAACCAGGAATTAGAAATGTGTGGCAGTGTAGTGTGCCGTGACAGTCAGTCTGTGGAAGAGCATTTACATCTGAATGTAATGACAGCAGCTCTTTGTTTGGCACAGGAGATTCCTAACCAGTTCTACCGAGAGCCTGGCAGTCTGCATGATATCCTCAGGTCAGTGGCAAACAGGTTGTTAATGATCAGCTGTAGCCACTTGCAGTAAGCTGGAGTTTAGTTTTCATCACATTCTGTTGTTTTGCAATTCAGGAGGTTTGTTCGTACAAGTCGGTGCCCCCTGGTCTTTATAATCTCGGATAACTTCAGTGGAGACAGCAACCAGAGGTCATTGTTCCCCACGGAAATTGTAGAGGAGTTGTGTATATTCAGTATTAGGTAAGATCTTTTACCTCATTAAAGCATGGTTCAAATAATTGAGAGGTTAGAAACTAAATAATTTTTTTTAATGAAATTCAACAGTTTCAAGCCTGTTGCACCAACAAATATGATGAAAGTTCTTAATCGAATAGCTGCAGCAGAAGCCAGTATGGTAAGTTGTCAAAGTTCATCACTTCTGTGCAGTGCTAGGAGCAAAAGATTTCACACTTTTATGTCTGAAATGTGTTATTTTTGTTGCTGTATTTGATCTTTCATAGCAGAGCCCCACATCTCCCCAAAAAGACCTATTTTCCCCGGGGCAACAAAAAACAAGGAAAAAGCTGGAAAGATATCTTTCTTTTAAGATTAGTTTCACTTCATCTGTGGTCCGAGTCTACAAAGTTACTTCTGAAAAATTACTCCCATTGTTACAGTAACTATATAAATGAAACAAATAATAGGAAGAGACATAATCTTTCTTGTATCCACCAAGGCCAGAAGAGGTCATGAACCTGACTCTTGTATTATTCCTGAACTGTTTTGATTTCAAGCAAGTATCATATTGAGTGACACCTTGCAAAGAGTTATGTGCATTTTTCTCTTTAATATCGTTATATAAATTGTGACAGTGTGCTTAAATTGATTAAGTTTTTTGAAGTCCACAGTATTACTTAGTTTGAGCACATGGTGGATACTCATGTGTCTGTTTATGGTGTGTGTCAGAGCTGGGTTCCCATAGCCATGTTCAAATACTCCTTTTCCTGTTCTTCTGTTGCTTTGAATGCTGTTTTTCCTTGTAGAACAGAGAGAATTATGCCCTTGATAGAACTTCTCTGGAGTTGCTCTGCAGAGGTTGTTCAGGTGACATAAGAAGTGCAATAAACAGCCTTCAGTTTTCCTCTATGAAAGGTAAAAAACTATGTGTCTGTTAAATGAAGTGATACTTTGACCATTTCTGCTGAAAACACGTTCTGTTCACAGTTGCAGCACAGTTGGGTGAGCTGCATAAACGTTCTTGACACGCTTCTGTGGAGCAGGAGTAAACACAGGGTGTGTGTGGGCGTGAGTGGGGCTCAGCTGTTGCAGGCTGGGCTTAAACCATGACAGGTATGCATGTGCTGATGTAAGTTAGTGAAGTACCCTCTTTTCTTCCTGGTATCTTTGCTATTTGTGTTTGCTACTCAAAGGTTTTACGATGCAGCCTTAGTTTGAAAGGGATACTTTCATTGCTTGGTTGTTGCATTTCCTAAATGGATTATTTTCTGAGCATTTCACATGTCAGTGATTGTTAAGGAACCGATCACCGTGAGATGCATTTGTAAAAGCAGTGCTCTGGCATGTGTTGTTCATTTTGAGGACTGTGAAATGGTGACATCATTTACATTCAACTTAGAACTAAGGAAACAGGCTCACCAATTGTCTTCTGCCTTGTGTAGTAGAGGTAGCAGTGATTTTGTTTCTGTCACACATTTTTTTCCTCCCATTTGCTTTGCAAATAGAAAATGTGCTCGTGGAATACAAGATTAAAGGTAGTTTCAAGTCCATTTTTTAAGAGGAAGTGTTGTACTTTGAGTTTTAGGGTACATTGAAATTAGCTGGGCAGTGTGTTAGTTAAATTACACAAGGCGGAGAATAAAGTTCCTGCATTTAACTTGCAGACATTGAAGGTCAATTATTCTGATGATGTCTTCAGCTGTACCAAGCTTGGATTGTTCTGTGTTAATCAGAAAAAGAGAGGATTGCTCTCAGTGTGATGATTATGCCAGTAGTATGAATGAATAGTAGATTGGTGATATCTGAGAAAAGCATGCAGTATCTCACTGCTGGACACATCCTCCAGAAGATCAGAACAGTCTTAAAATAACTAGTTCGTGTAATTTTTAGTAATTTACCTTGGAAATGTAAAACCATGAGAGTTAGCACTTGGGAGAAAACAGAGACACAGGACTTTGGAGATTCTGGTATGTGGACTGTTGGAATCGTGTACTGAAGTCACACCATGCTGAACATTCTCCTCTCACATTTCCTCTGACATTGAGAAGGTGTTTGAACAGAACATCTTTAGTTGTACAGGTATTGCAGTTAGGTGAGTGATTGGTAGCCAGTGGTACTATGCAAGTTTGGGAGGCAGCCCATCTCCTTGTTGGAGCATGCAGCATTTGTTTTTATGGGTGTAAGGTTCATTTCTTCATGTCTGTATCTATG
Source organism: Aleadryas rufinucha (assembly GCA_013397815.1). Taxonomy (NCBI): domain Eukaryota; kingdom Metazoa; phylum Chordata; class Aves; order Passeriformes; genus Aleadryas; species Aleadryas rufinucha. The sequence continues at coordinate 121,671 of VZTH01003976.1, forward strand.
TAAGCACAACTGATATGTTCACTTTGTAACACTATAAACGGGTAAAATAGATCCATGGTAACTGTGGGAGAAAAGAAAAACAAATACCTAAAGGATAAATCCTCTTAGCTCAATAAGGAACATTCAAATGCCACAAAATAAATTGTGGCTGAAAATTTTCAAGTTTCTTAATTTAGAGTAGATTAAGAATTTTATTGCATGAAGCTCAAAACTTTGTGGGAGATAGTAGGCAGTTGGAAGAATCACCTAAATGAAAAGGTTTGTTTGCCACTTGCAGGGAGGTTATGGTACAGATAATGCCAGTAGAAGACAAATTGATATGTAAACAGGATGTAACTGAAATATAATTTAAATATATTTGTACTTGTGCTTTATAAACTTGAAATTCTAAACATGGTCAAGTGGGGAGTGTATCAGAACTAGAAGGGATAAGCCTGAATGCTTTTTTCAAAGACAGCTGTTTATTGTTCAAAAAAGTACTTGGTACCTCAGCTGTGGCTTCAGGGACAGAAGTGGAATGAAGGTAATGGATGATGCTAATTCAGGTGGCTGGGTTATGTTCCTAATAAATGAGTTTTTCTCATAGTGCTCCCATTTATATAACCTATTCTGTTCCTTTTATAATTACTGTTTATTCACATAGAACATTGGCTGTACCAGCATAATAGAAAACTTCTGCAGAATCATGTACTCTGTCTGGATTTTATTTTTTTGTTTTATTGATAGACTGCTCATTGGAGAAAGAATTTTGGTCAAAGAAGAAAAAGAGCTCCACAACAAAATGTGAAGAAGCAGGAGTATCCAAAGTACGAAAGAAAAGTAAATGTGATACCTCAGAAGACCAGGAGATACAAGCTATTGGTGGCAAAGATGCATCCATCTTTCTTTTCCATGCTCTGGGGAAAATAATTTATTGCAAAAGTAAGAAAACTTTTGACTTATTCTCCCTTTCAGTCTGCAAAGCATGTCAGCTGCTAATGGCTGGAGTTACTAAAGTAAGGCTTTGGATGGCCTCTGTCTGGGATGTTTGGTCAATAACAACAGCATAAAATCAGCTGAATCAGGGTCCCTAATGCCAGTGGCTGTGCACATTTTGGTAGTAATTCACAATACTGGCTCCAAAACCAACTGAGGAGTAGTAGTGAGGGGAGGGAATACAAAACTAATTTGATTAGATTTGTTATACAAAAATTTAATGCAACTAATTGTGTGTTGATGACTGTGTAATATTGACTATAATAATTAAGTACCTGTGCCAGAGGTTTCTGGGAATGGAAAATGCTATAATTTAGCTGCTGGTGGGGCTGACAGTTGCTAACAACATTTCTGAACATAAGGGCTCAAGAGTGTGCAATCCTTTGCAGGAGAAGCAGTGTCAGAAGCAGAGTCCCCTCAGCTGCCTGCTCACCTATCCAGACACCATCGGGACACCTTGCTCATTCAGCCTGAGGTACTCCTGCAGTGGCTCCATGAGTTCAGCTGGGTTTGAAACAAACCAGACTCCTAAGTGATTGCTGCAAATTCTCCATCACATTGGTTTTGTTACTGACCTCAGTTAGTGTGCGTTCAGTCTGTCTGAGTTATGGAATAACTCATCTGGGAGGCACCACTGGGGCAAACCAGCTCCTTGTTGTGTCTGGGCATCTCTGCACAGACCTTGTGTTCCAGCTCCCTGACCTAGATGTCACAGCTTTTTATACACAGGATCCTTCTCCTTCCTTATCCACTTGTAAAATCTGAGCTTTTCTTCTTCCAACAGGATGTTGTGGAAAAATCACATATGTCTGGAAGCATGTTCAATCTATACCTTCACCAGAACTACGTGGACTTTTTTTCAGACATAGATGATGTAGTGAGAGCCAGTGAATATCTGAGCACTGCTGATGTCCTTTGTAGTAACTGGAGTGTAAGTGTCACCTTTTTATAGGCACATGCTTGTTTTTACGTACTTTGACATTGAGCCTCTCAACTTTTTGCTGCATTTTTGAATGTTTGCTGCAAACTTAGGGTGTGAGTGACATGAATTGATAATGAAAGCTGAAGTACATTAGCTGCAGGAGAGGTGCAGAGCCAACGTTTTGTCCAGCTTCTGTCAGCATTTTATTATCGTGGGTTGTAGTGCTTGTAGGACACTCTCTGAAGTATTTCTGAGTATAAAATGTTTGTGCTAAGAAGGGATCAAGCTGCTTCTTTTTTGCTCAGCTGCTTTGAATAGAAGTTTTGCAGTAATCTAAACTTCAAAATGCTGTGCATGTTGTGCCACTGCAGTTACTGAGTGTGTTTCAGTGCAAAGGAGCTGCCTCAAGCTCACACGAGGCCCAATTTCTCTCTTAGACACGGCTTGTGATGGAGAACTACAGCACCTCTGTGGCTACCCGGGGGGTGATCCACTCCAACACATCCAGAGCCTTTGCCCACCAGCAGGGGGGGATGAGGTTCCGACCCCTACATAAACCCCAGTGGTTTTTGATCAATAAAAAGGTAAATCTTTTAGGTTTTTTTCCCCTAAGGCGTGACTACTGAGTATAGTATAGATGAAATTTGATCACAGTGCTAAACTTGTCAAATATCCTATTTTGATATAATCTGCTTCTACAAAGCACTTGCTAGAAGAGCAGTTTGCATCACTCCTCTAATGTAAAAGTAAATTGGAGGCCTCTGACAAAATCTGATTTGTATGTCCAAGCTGGCATGCTCCTGGGAGAGTCTTAATCCTAAATTAATAGAGAGACGATTGGCGTTGAAATACTGTTAAGTATTTCTATAATTGATTTTGTGTGTGATTTCTAGAATTGGTTTTGTGCAGTTTGAAGCACATTGAACTGTTGTATAAGTGTAAGAAATTTCTGCTGTTACAGTTTATGTGTTTATCAGAAATAGCTCATTCAGGAAATGCAGCAGTTTGGTCCTGTACCACAGATAGAGGTCTTGGCATTTTGTTACATTTGAATTAATATGTTGGCAAAAAGCATTGGCCTGGATGGGTTGGGAATTCTGTAATCAAGGAATAATTTTTTTTTTTAAATTTTAATGCCCAGTAAAAGGCACAGTTGAAGGATTGCACCATTGTTATGATTGGTATATGTTAACTGCTTATCTTTTCTTTTGGTCTCATTTTTCCTACACAAGTAGCTTATGTGTAGTCATCCTATAGCAGGCAGGAAGAAAGTCTGTGTGTTCTGGTACAGAACATCTGCATTAATAATGGTTTACCAGTTTTTTACTTGTGTTCCCCCCCCAACTCTTACAGTATCAGGAAAATTGTCATGCTGCAAAATCTCTGTTTTCAAGCTTCTGTTTACCACCTGCGTGCCTTCAGACAGAGCTGCTGCCTTATCTTGCTATGTTAGCAAACCCAATGAGAAACCAAGGTAAGATGGGTGTAACTCTTCATCTTGGACTCTTTTTGCAATGGAGACATACTGACAAATGTCATAAGCCAAAAGGTCAATACTGTTTGTGCTGTTGCCTCAGTGTAATAAATTCTCATGGTAAATGTTATGTAGGTGATGCCCAGAGATGCTTCCAGTGCCACACCCAAAAGTAAAGCTGCCCTGGTAGGTTGGTCCAACTTCAGTGATTAAGTTGCTCCCTAGGCTGAGGGCTTCTATTATATTTGCCAGAGGATTTGATGAGAAGAGTTTTGGAAACCTAGTAAGCAATATTGACTAGATCTTCATTGCTTACTGATACCTTTCCAGTAATATCAACAGCCTTACAACATGTCAGAAAGCCTTTCACAGATAAAGAAGCAAAATTCATGTCTGCAGTGCATGAAAAAAAAAGGTAAATCTGAGATAATCCATTAGCAAACAGTTCATGCAGAAAACCTTACTTTGTGTGGTACATAATGCAAAAGTAAGTATTTAGATAGCTGGGTCACTTATGCTGTTGTTAGTTGTTTCTAATAAAAAGCATAATCTCTTAACTAAGGCCTTGAGATCAGGATGAATGAGTTTTGTAGGCTGTGTAATAATAGCTTTACATGATAAATACAGGGGATGAATGTCAGGGATTTGGGATTTTGTGTGTAGGCCATCTGTAAATGTGTTGTGGTAAACTCTAACAGTTTGGGGAAAAAAGTTACATGCACAGTGTTTTGGTATCTAAAATATTTCAGATATATACAGGAATACTCGATTAAGGTCATTGTTTATTTTCCAGTATGTTCAATTGTCTGCTCATTATGATCTACCTAATATGATACTGGTGGTTCTCTGTTCCTAGCTCAGATTGCTTTTATCCAAGACGTGGGGAGGCTGCCACTGAAAAGACATTTTGGGAGGTAAGCCAAACTTCTGTCTGTACTTAGAGAAAGTGAGACTGTGTCATATATGAAGGGGAAGAACCCTTTCTTAGAGAACCCTTTCATCACATATGTCTGTGGTGTGACATTGCCTCAGCATGATAATTTTTCCCCTTTTTCCAGTTCAAATCTATTTATCATGACAATGTTGCAGCAGTGTTTCTACTCAGGTCTTGCTTAATCCTTGTTTAACTTTCTTTTCCATTGTATCAAATATTAGCTCTGTCCTAGACATCTGTTTCTCTAGTGCATGATGTAAATAAAACATTTTCTTTACTATTAAAGATGTCTGTGTGAGAATAGAAGGGAATTGATGCAAAGAGATTAGTGCCTTTTGCCTATTGTTTAATATGAGACAAAAGAATCTGGAAGTTTGATAGGACATTCTGTGTTCACCTGAGTGTTAGAAGGTAAGAAAAAAAGTGCAGTGGGGAATTGTTCTTACTGTGAAGAAGCTGTATCCCTGTAGAAAGATCAAGTATTTTTAAAAGTTTATTTAATGACTTATTTAATCTAAAATTAGATAGCTGCACTGGTTTTATTTTGTAGAAGTTTTGCCTATGAGGCTACTTAGAATAAGCCTGTGTTCGGAATGCATGGGTTGCAGTCAGGCTGTAGGTACTGAATACTGAAAACCCAGGGTTTTTGCCCTGTGGGACTGCAGTGCCCGCCTCAGAGGCTGTGTGTGCAGGCTCAGGGGTGACAAGGCATGAGGTGCTCTGTTGTGATTCTTGTGAGCCCTCTGCACCAGAGACTTCATTGACCCCAGCAGAGCCTCAGTTACACTCCTATAGCTGTGATGCTTCTGGAATTTAAAAAGCATTTTAATTGGTCTGTTTCTAGCAAAGAATCACATTCACAGCTGCAATGAGACAAACACTTATCTCCTAACCAGGACAGAGTGTTGAGGTATCAGACAGAACATCTCCTACTTGTCCCTGGTATTGCTGCTGAGTTTAACTGTGAATTTCCAGGCTGTATTTCCAAGAACCATCCTTTCCCCCAACTATTGTATTTAAAGCCGTTTTGGTTGCTAGCCAGGGAGGAAGGAGAGTAAATTTCTTTGTAACCCCCTTGGTCTGAGCCACAAGGTGTGGAGCTTCTCAAATTATTGTAACTTCCTTGTACCTTTTAAGTTTCCCTGCAGCGTGCCTGTGGATACTGACATTTTGTATCTGCATTAGTAAGTTGGTGGGGTGTCATTGAAGGGGGTTCTGAGGGGTAACTTGCTGCTGAAAACACCGTAATCCTTCTCCATCTGTTCAGTGTGCTGGCACCATAGTGCAGAGAAATGCAGGGATTTGCTCCCTTCAGGAAACCCAATAGAGAGTAACCCGTGCTGCTGGGCAGTCCCTGAGGTGTCTCTGTCAGAGGGAATGAGGTTTGTTTGCAGCTGGCTGTGGGAGTACAGCCCTGTGCCCGTGCTCACGCCGTGCTGCGCCGGTGCTTCTGCAGGCTGCAGCTGGAAGCTCTGGGTGACAAAGATCCCGGGGTGCCGGAGCTGTTCCGCTGCGACGGGGACAGCGCCGACGGCGATCCCGACGGGCTCCCACTGCCCTCCAGCCAGTCCGGTGGGAGTGACCTGCCTGGCAGCCAGCCCCAGCCCGTCGCAGCTCAGGCCATTCTGGAGGAGGAGGAATTGAAAATCGAGGAATATGACAGTGACTGAGAGACCGGGACACACACAGTGCCGTGGCCCAGTGGATTCATGTGCTGCAAAGGTCTTTGCTGAGGAGCGTGGTCTGCCCAGCAGTGCTGCCCGAGCCATGCAGGAGGGCTGGGAGCCGAGTCTGGACCTGCTGTGTGAGCATCGAGACAGCTCTCGGCATCCTCCTCACTCAGCAGGGTCAGCCTGAGCTGGATGCTAAGGTACAAGCTATTTCCTGCCTCTTCTGAGCCATGAAATCGCCTGAGGGCGATAACAAGAGAGAAATAAATGACTGAAATCAGTTTGAAAGAGACTGTAGGTTAGCAGTGTCAGTCTTAAGTTATTTTTACACATTTTAATTTACTTTGCAGTTGTGGAGTGTGTTTCCTGAGTACACATTCCATCAGTTGTCAGCATTTGAAGGGTTTATTCGAATTCACACTTTGAAAAAAACTGCTATTTGGAAGTTTGGCCCTTCTTGAAAGAAGAGGCTGAAATTTACACCTAAAAAGTCTGATGTCCCATACTGATGATGTAAAGAAAACTTCTACTGTATTAAAACTGTTTTGTACTCTGCCTTACAGAAGACATAAATAAGATTTTCATGTCTTTATAAGTGGAACAAATGTTGTGCCATGGATTATTTTGTATTCCTCTTGGAAAGATATTTTCATAAGTTTTAGAGGGGAAAAGGCAGCAGTTAAGCATAGGTTGTACTTTATAGGAAGTTAAATGTGTAATGCACAGTTTTTCTCCTTGAATTGCAGTTGTGCTGGGCAAAACACTGATGTTGTGTTTGGTAACTGACACATGATCGAGTGCTGTGGTTGGTAATACCCCAGCGGTGAGGAAAACAGGTCAAACCAAAACAGCTCTGTGTGATGCATGTTTGCATTTCTGTATTGCTTACAGCCAGTTCAGTGAGAGAAAACTCATGTTTATCCACCCTGACCTTGGATTAATGCTATTAAAGAGTCTGGATCTGCCCCCTCTCAAGGGACAGGTGTAGTCTTTTCATCTACAGCTATTGTTTAATTTTGAAGGGGGAAATTTCTCCCCTAAGTCTAAAATTCTGTTACAGCTATACTCATTACAGCAAATCACAATGTCTTTGGCTGTTGATGACCATTAGCCCTTTTCCTCCTCTCCAGGGTGCTTTGGATGGGCTGTTCCTGGGGTGCCTCCAGCACAACAAGGCACAAAATACTGATTTTTATCTTGCAAGCACACCTCCACCCTCCTTTGTTGTATCTTTTCAGCTTTCTTTACAGTCACACCAGGTAATAGCAGCTGCTGTGTTGGCCTTTTGCTTGTTAGGGCAGAACTCGATACTCACCTGGCAAATCCCACCTGGCACTGAGCTGCAGCGTGCAGAGCTGTTGTGCAAAACCTCTGGCACATGAAAACACCACCTGGGCACGCACACAAAACCCCCATTATTCTGTCTGAAGCCTGAATGCCCTGCAGTGCTAGTGCCGCCCCATTAAAGCCAGTGCCCAATTAACAACACCTCAGGTGAGGTCAGGGCTGGCAGCACAGGCAGGTGCAAGGACATGTGTCACTGCTGCAGCTCCCCCATTTTGGCTCCCTCGGCACTGTCCAGTTACAAGGTGGGGAAAGAAGAGAACTGGCCTTCAGACAGGGGTGACAGGGACCTGGGGTCAACAGCCGACTGGACATGAGCCAGCAGTGTGCCCAGGGGGCCAATGGCACCTGGCCTGGATCAGGAATAGCCTGGCCAGCAGGACCAGGGCAGTGATTCTTCCCCTGGACTTGGCACTGGTGAGGCTACACCTCGAGTGCTGTGTCCAGTTCTGGGCCCCTCAGTGCAGGAAGGACGTTGAGACACTTGAGCATGTCCAGAGGAGGGCAACAAGGCTGGTGAAGGGCTTGGAACACAAGCCCTGTGAGGAACGACTGAGGGAGCTGGGGTTGTTTAGCGTGAAGAAAAGGAGACTCAGAGGTGACCTTATCACTCTCTACAGTTCCCTGAAAGGTGGCTGTGGTCAGGTGGGGGTCGGTCTCTTCTCCCAGGCAACCATGGACAGAATGAGAGGACACAGCCTTGAGCTGTGCCAGGGGAAGTTTAGGTTGGACATCAGGAAAATATTCTTCCCTGAATGAGTGATTGTGTGGTGCAATCATCTGCTCAGGGAGGTGGTGGAGTCACCGTCCCTGGACGTGTTTAAAAAAATACTGGACGTGGCTCTCAGTGCCATGGTTTCGTTGATGAGGAGGTGTTAGGTCATAGGTTGGACTTGATGATCTCAAAGGTCTTTTACAGCCTAGTTAATTCTGTGATTTTGTGATTTAGGAGCATCCCCAGGAGGAAGGGTGCATGTGCTTGCTGGGTGTGGTCAGAGAACTGGAACAGCTCTGGGTGCCTTTGGGGAGCCCTGTGGCTCACGCTGGAACCACGCAGCCCTGTCTCCGTGTGTAGCTGGGACTGGGGGTGGCCTTGGGGCTGGCGGTCCCCACCAGGCTCTCCCTCACAGGGGACCTCAGTCAGGCTTAGGGACAAGACCTACAGACATGGATGGAGGTGGCTGAGAGCAGCATGGAAATGCAGAAGTTAAACACAAGAAGCAGTATTTTCCTTCTTCCCCTGATGCCTCTGAGGGCCAATGTCCCATTGCAATGTCATGTGCTGGTGGAGGGTGACAAACCACGTGCCTGTGCCATCACTGGGGGATGTGTTGTGATGTCACATCCCTCGCTGATTGTATTTGGGCACTGGCAGGGCCAGCATGGCTCAAGCCTGGAATGCTGCCAAGGCTGTGAGGCCTGGAGAGTCGAGCCAGGCATCTCCTGGAGCTGTGGTGTGGGTTGGGGGCTGCCACTGGGAATTCCCTGCCCGTCCTGGAGCCACCACTGCATGTCCCTAGGCCTGCCTGGTCTGGGCAGCTGGCAGCGTGGCGCTAGCAGCACTGGAGGTGAGCTCTGTGGGGAAATGTTCCTCACAGGGTATCTGTGGGGTGGGCACTGGGGCGCGGGGAGCAGGGATGGGCATTTCTTCCCTCCATGTCCCAGGACAGCCAGTGGCCATGGCCTCTCTCCATCCTGCAGCACCTGACATGCTTTGGAACCGCTACAGAATCACAGAACCATCAAGGCTGGAAGAGACCTTCAAGATCCCCCAGTGCAGCTGTCGGCCCAGCACCACCTCCAGCGCCAGCAATGGGCAGCATCCTGTCCATGTCCCTCCCCGCGGAGCTGCAGACCGCGAGCAAGGCCACGCAGACCGAGTGGAACTGCCCCGTGTGCCACAGCGTGCAGAGCAACACCGAGGCCGTGCCCTGCGGCCACCGCTTCTGCCTGGGTTGCCTGCTGCGCCACACGGCCACCAGCCCCACGTGCCCGCTCTGCGCTGTCCCCCTGCTCAGCGCCCGCTTCTCCGTGCTGGGCCACAACGATTTCCTGCAGTGCATCCTCAGCCCGCCCGGAGTGCCGCTGGGCCCCGCCGGCTGGGCACGGAGAGCTCTGTTCCGCCTGGTCTACAGCCGCCCCGGGCCCCCGGCCCCGCAGGGAGCGCCGGCCCCGGCTGAGCCGGCGGGCGCGGGGGCCGCGGAAGGCTTCCCGCCGGACGTGTGGGCAGAGCTGCTGCACGGCCAGGAGCAGCTCCTGGACCCCGTGCGGCCCTGGCTGCGGCAGAGCCTGGACACCATCTACGGCCCGCAGTGGTGGGAGGCCCGGCAGGTGGAGAGCATCGCCCTGTCCACGCTGTGCATCTGCGGCCCGGACAGGGAGGCCCTGACGTACATGCTGCAGAGCTACCTCGGGGAGTACACGGCCCCGCTGATCCACGGCCTGCTGCACGTCACCACTCACCACTGCAGAGACGCCTGGGCGCTGCGGCGCTCACAGGCTGCCCTGCAGGCGCAGGAGAGCCCCGCGACCTCGCCGGGCGGGACCCCCGGCCCCGGCCTGGCTCCCGGCTTCGGCCCCAGCCCCACAGGGCCCGGCGTGAGGGACCCGCTCAGCGCCCCAGAACCCGGCCGTCCCGGGCGCCCCCCGGCCGCGCCCGTCCCTGCGGAGCAGCACCAGCCCCAGGCCGTGCCGGAAGAGCCCGCGTCGGCTCCAGGTCCCTCGGCGCCCTGCCGGGGCAGGAGCCGCCGGCCCCGGCCCATCCGGCACCCTCAGAGGAGGAGGGCCTACAGATACCGGCGCCCTTTGAGGTTCAGAGGGAGGAAACCCAAGAGGAAATAAAAGGCCGTTTCCTTGACACAGTCTCCCGCCCCCTTCTTCTGGGGGCCTTTCCCGCGTGGCCACCGTTGGCTAAGCTCCTACAGCCCCGGGAGATCCTGTGGGAAGCCGTGGGGAAGTGACTCCAAAAGTGCTCAGGCCGAGAAAGATTCTTGTATCATGTTTTGCCAGCTGAGCTTCCCATTGATGCCCGAAAGATAGGCTGGAAATAAATCCCCATAGACCGATGTCTATAGAGCAGGTATTTGTTTATTGCAGTGCTGGTGGTGAGGGGGATATCTCCTCCTAACTCACCCACCCTTGTCAAGTGCGGTGGCATATTTATACAGTAAAATTTCGGTAAAGGTTGCTATGCCATTACAGCATCATCACATACACGCCAGAACTAATTTACATAGCATGATCTCATGGGTATTAGATAATTCTTTGCACTGCGCATGCACCTCCCTAATTCGGGGGTCTTCAGGGGTCTTTGATGAAGGCTTTTAAAGTCTTCTTCGCACTTGAACTTTTCAACTTTGTCTTCGAGGCATGCGCAGTTATGATGCTCTTCGGTCCGTCTGGTCTTAACCGGTCTAAATTCTTTGTTTTGTGGATAATTGGCTTTGGCTTGCCAATTTCTCATTAGTACTATACTTACTTATCTCTAAAGCTATACACCTGGTAAGTTATCTCTTTCTTCTTTTTTTTTTCTTTCTTTATTCTGCACATAAGTAAGTAGTTAGCTACATACTAGCTATTACATTGTATAAAAAGTTATTCATATTAGATTATATGGGTATCAAAAGTTATAAGCATCAAGTTATAGGTGTAGAAGCTATGATTCAGGTTATATAAGTAAAAGCTATGATTCAGACTACATAGGTATAAAAAGTTATGTTTAAGGTTATATTGATATTCTTTAAGTCACATTGATAAAAGGTCATGATTTGGGTTATATTGATATTAAGGTTACATAGAAATCTTATAACCCAAGCTATATAAGCACTTTGTTGGTGTGACTTGAGTTACACAGACATCACCATCCCCTTTCAGATCCCTTCAGTCAACCCACTGTTGACATCTCTCACTGTCTGCGATGGGAAATCATCAGTCCTTTCTGGGCAGGGACCCGGGAATTGTACAGGAGTCCCTGGAAGGGCAGGAAAACTCAAAAGGGCCCAAGATGATGTCTCCATGATGTCTCACTCCCACAATGAAGCAGCCTCTGCTGAGGAGTTTAAGGGTGCCCTGGCGGGATGCGGATTGAGATGCGGGTCCACATGGCGGGATGTGGATTGAGACAGGGAAAAAGGCAGGCACAGGCTGGCAAAGGGGAGGAAGCTGAGGTTGGGAGGGCCTTGGGGTTGGTGGAGCTTTTTCCCAGATTGGTTACAGAGGATCAGCTGCAGAAGAGGGACGTGCTGGCACGTTTGGCACTGTCCTTCCGCCCCAGCACCCGTGGGGTGGATCCGTACCGCGGGAAGCCCCTCGTTCATTGCATGCGCTGGCCGGCTCCGGGGCCCGTGCGCAGGCACTTACCAGAGAAGGGTAACGATGCCATGGGCCAGTGTCCGTGTCCTGTGGGCACACCCCGGGCCCGTGCCTGGCCAGCCCCACCCTACAGCCCCTCATCGCAACCGGGGTCTCGCTGACCTGCGTCCCACAGCCCTGGGGGCGCCGGCAGGGCTCTGCCTTTGGCCACGGTCCATCTGTAGGATCTCGAAACAGATCCCTAAGAGATTCTTCAAAGACGATGGAGAATGGATCAGCAGCAAGCTCTGCCCGCCACCAGTGCCTGCCACCAGTGCCCGCGCACTGACGGGTGTCAGCTCCGAACGCCCGCCCAGCCCTCTGCGAACCGGGGAGCTCTTCCCGGCCCCGCCTGTCTCCGGGACCGGCATTCCTCAGGGATTCCTCACAGCGCCGGGGCGGCCGCTCGGCAGTTCCACCTGCCCCGCGTCCCCCGGCCCAGGGCGGCCCCGGCTGTCTCCTGAGCGCCGTGAGGCCGGGCCG
>VZTH01003977.1:0-36685 GCA_013397815.1 Aleadryas rufinucha
GATTTTTTAAAATTTTTTTTGTTTGAAGAACATTCAAAATGCAGAGCAGAGGGAAACGTGGACATACAGACCAGTTCAAGGCTTTTCAAGAATGTTTTTTCCCCTTTTATCAAAGCCACCTGTGCTACATAAAGCTTTACATTTTCATCTAGGGACACAGAGACTTAATGGAATGGAACCAAGCTCACAGCACAGAGAACCATCTCTTATTGAGATCCCATCCAGGGAGTGGGGTAGGAAAGCACAAAACACAGCCTGTAAATAGATATTCACTCTCTTTCGTAAAAGAACAAACCCAAAACCAGAGAGGCCTAGAAGCTGTAGGAAAATATTTTCCTTCAATTTAACAGCTATTTAGCAAGAAGGGTGCATTAATCCTTTCTGAATAAATTTACTAAAAACACTTCAGCCTGGCTGGATACAGCCCAGAATGGTCTTTGTACCTAGGGCAAGCACACCGAAAAAAAATAAGTAAAATAAGTATTAACAGCTCTTTACTTGTTAAGGCAGATTCAGAGAATGGGTCAAATTCTGTCCTCTCTTACTGCCTTTTGTAGAGAGAATGGCTCTAACATGGGAGTAAACACAGAATAATTTAGCCAGGTCATTTCTGGTTAAAATAATAATTTTCAAATACCTATCTTGCAGTAGGCCTCTAAATGACTTAAAAATTTATGTTCTTTCATGTTCTCGCGTACGTACCTCTCTCGTTTAGAGAGATCTTGGTATTGGAGAAAGAGAAAGATGGATCTGTATAAAGGACTGTATAAATCATTTCATAGTCACTACCATATCTTATCTCTCCCTAAGTCATACCTTTTATAAACAACAAGGATAAAGGTCATTTATCAGATTTATCAGAGAAGGTGGATCCAGCAAAGCCCCCTGAGACCTGGTGCAATCTCAGCTGGTCCCTGAGGCACAGAGAATCAACCACTTAGCACAGCATTTTGCTCAGGTTTTTGTCACTTTTTCTCAAAGGCTGATTTAGTTGAAGCTCCATAAGGAGGAAGGGAAGGAGCCATGGTGGTTTTGGTCTCTTCCCTCCCCTCCATAACAAGTGGTTTTAAAATCCATCTGAGTATGATGGGTATTTTCAGTGATGTTTTGTGCTTAGTCCTTACTGTTGTCCCTCCTGCCAACTGGAAGTAACAAGAAGTGTCTTGCCCCCCTGAGCCTCACACGAGCCCCTCAGTGCAGTTGCACAAATACAGATGGAAAAGTGTTCAAATTAGCAGCAGCGTAGAACAAACACAGCCCTCAAGACCTCCTTTAGGCCTAGCAGCGGTGAGTGTCTGGCTGACAGGTGTACCATTTTATCCATAGATAAAAATGGGCAGTAATGGTTCTCTACTGCAGATTTTGTTTTCCTGCTTTGTTCTTCTTAAGCAAAGTCCAGTGTCGGCGTTGGAAGACCAAGCAGCAGCAGCACAGCCAATGGCCCTGAACACAGGCAGGTGTGTACAGCAGGCACGAAGACCAGTGAAAAGAACTGAAAACAATTGAGAGACATGTGCCTCCAGGGCTGGGTTATGGAAGATTTTTTTTTCAGCTTAAAGGCTGTGGGGAAGGCATGTGGGGAGATCGGCATGGGGGTGTTTGCCTGTCTGTTGTGGAAGTCTGATATAAAATGGCCAAATGGGAATGCGCAAGCTTCTCTGAGCAGCTTTTCAAATCTGAAGAAAAATGCTAGTTAACTGCGGAATTTCATATTCTGACAATTTTGTGATGATGTATTCAGCTGTAATTTTCATCTTCTGTTATCAGAGGTATGTTGCAGTTAAATTATAAGGTAGTTTCCTGCCTCAAGTATCATTTTACATGTTGACACTGTAAAATTCCTGCCTAACTTATGGCATGTCACATGGAAAGCCAGGCAATATAAAACAGTAAAATATTACTTCTCTCTTTCTGTATGGATTTCACTAAATTAAGTAGTTAGCCATGACAGATGAATCAACAGTCAAAACATGTGCAGCTGCTTCATCTCAAACACAGGTGCTTGATTCTCTGTTTACAAGGCTCCAAGCCAGAAACTTCTTTGTTTAACTGAGATTTGACCCCAGCTGTTTTTCAGCATACAAAAGCAGCTCACTAATGTCATGTTTTAATGGTGCCCACTGCTGTGCCCACTGTTTCCTACTTCAGACTGTCTATGAAGTACAAATTATACATGGGTAGATGTGGGATAGCTTCCAGATTCTCCCATGAAGAAACTTAGCAGTTGTACGAGACTACTGTAATCAGAGGAGGAAATCAAGCACACGTCCCCCAAAATGAACAATGCAGCAATTTGCTTGGGAATCTAAAGAGATGTCCATTACCTTGAGTCCAGAACACCAGGAGTTTTTTTTAGTCAAACATTTTTTTTAGCTCCTGAGAAAGGCATCAGGCCATGGAAACTGTCGGGGGCTGCTTCTAAACACCTGCAATGAGCTGGGAGAGAGCTGCAGCCCAGCCACGCCTCACTTTGGAAAGGGAAGGTTTCCATCATGAAGACGAAGACTACTTCACTTTGGTGAAACACTTTCCTGGCCAGCTGGATTGCAGTTCAAGTGACAGCAAGACTGTTCACATAAGTAGACTTGTGACTTTTAAATGGCTTTGCCACTCATTTATACATCCCTCTAAGTGATACTTGTATGAGATACAAAAAATCAGTGCCCTAAAATAGACCACATCTACCCACAGCCCACCTGGTTTTTACCCACTACCTAATACTGTCTCTCTAAAGAGTCCAGTGTCCACATGGGACTAGTTCTCTCAGTGAAGAGACTTCCACAGACTGAGATGGATTTCAAGGGCATGAATTTTCATGAGAAATTACACCACACATGGAGATTTTGCATTTGCCTCCAAAACGAACAAAACAAGCAGCCATTCTTACTGTTAACAAAGCAAACAAAATATGTATCCACACATATATGCCACACACACTTTCTCCCCCAAAATCTCAGTTACACACCCATATCAGTTTTGTATCTACGACAATTTACATTCCCGTAATAATGAAGGATCATCTGAGTACCAGCTGCAGTGTCTGTGTGCCTACTAACTGACAATAAAGATTAAAAGAGACAAATGAGCTTATACACCATCCATATTTCTTTCCTCTATCTGTGCAGACAGCTGGAACATCCTTGTGCTAAAAGTCTCTTTCAGATAAGACAGCTGTTTGGTTCAGAACAAGGAGAAAATAGTCAGTGTTCAGCAATGTATTTTCTGAAAAATGGACTCGTGCATGCACACACGCAGAGCTGAGAGCTCTCAAAACTCTCTTCAAGTAGAGAAGGGCTGCTAAATCTCAGCTCAAAAGAACAGATTTAAACTGATTTCAGGCTAGGCATGACCTGGCTTTGTGACACCAGTTAACATGTAGTCAGATTTTATGCCTAAGCATCCCTATAAATATAAAAAAAGCCTAAAGAGAACCAAAACCAGAGCCCCAGTCTCCCACTGGAGGTGGGAGACTGCGTATGCACACAACCTACAGATTCTTCTCCCACTTCAGAACAAAACTTGGCATGTTACCGAGCATGTCAAGATTCAGGGTCTCACAGATGATGTAGGGAGTGCTGCAGTTACCTCAGCTGGTTAGAGCACAGTGCCATAGTCACGGGTTTGATCCCCATATGGGCCATTCACTTAGGAGCTGGACTCAATTATCCTTGTGGGTCCCTTCCAAGTCAGAATACCCTGTGATTAAATCCACAAGCATTCAAATATTGTTCCTTGAACAAGCAAGAGTTCCCAGCCCTTCCAGTGAAAGTTTTGATAGAGTGGAAAACCTAAGACATTGGTCTTAAAAGCTGGCCAGCAGTGACATGGACACTCACGGCCTTCATCAGAACTGTGAACAAGAACACTCCCATTGTAACATACACCATCTGACCTGGGAAGGACCTGGGCCCAAGAGACCCCATGAGGTCCACGCTGGTGGTGTCTTGCTGCTTCTGACACCGGACTCAGTTCAGGGCAGCTCACTCACCCACTCCAGCACCTCACCAAACTCCTGTAAATTTAGGTCCATTCACAAATCCTGGATGGATGTTTGGTCTGATGAGGACAATGCTGTCAGTTCATCACAAAGGAGCTTAGCTACTGGTTGAAAAATTGGGGGGAAAAAATGGGGAGGGGAGGACAAAAATGTGTACTCACCTCGTGCATCGAAGAATTCATCATCGGAGCTCTCTACAGAGTCTCTGAGAACATTCTGCATGTGCCGCTGAGCACCACCAAATCGGCACGGGCCAGCTGGAAATACAAGGAGACTCACATTAACATGAGGGAATGCTCACCTCTGCTCCAGAAAAAACCCCCGACCCAACACATTAATAAACAGTTTGCGTATGTGCCTCAGGAGGATGGTCATTGTGCACACTTTAATCTCAACCATCAGCCAGCCAGAGCTCTCAGGATGGCAAAAAAATACTTCCACTTAACCAAAGTGATTAAAACAAGTTCACGTTAAAGATAAGCCTGCATCACTTTCAGCTAATGCAGTGACCTCAAATTCTTTCCTGTTGAATTCATCTGGCTGTTCCATTCCAACACTCAAACTGCACATTGTTTCTAAGACACAAAGCAGCATTTCCCCAGGACATGGCAGTAGCTCCCACTTAAAATTCAATTTAACTCCTAAAAGAAGTGCCGTCTTATTCGGCTCACAGATTTGCAGACAAGCTACTCAATTCTCACTCACTGAACTGCTTTCATCAGAGAGCTTTGCTGTGCTGGAGCCTGGGGCTTTCATTTGAAGCTTGCCATTTGAAGACAGGAAGGCAAAACCACATTGGAATAGGTACAGTAACAGATATAGTCATGACATCTTAGATGGTCCTAATGGATTATCATACTCAAACTAATTTATAGTTAGTAAACCAGACTTGTCTAAATATCTGTATATAATAAATATGATACATATAATATTTTTATATAATAAACGCAAGGAATTCTCCTTACATCTAAGCAATCCAACACTAGAAAGTAGTAGTGAAATATATTCCTTACACTAACAACAAAGTCTCCCCACAATCAGTGGAGAACCAGGGATCAAATCCACCATACCCCTAACAACACTATTGTAGAAAGGACACTCATTACCCACCAGAATAGTGTCCTTCGTTTTATTCATTTCCGCAAATGATGACATCAGACCTGATTCTAATATCCTGAGCCCCTGGCCACAAAAGCATTCTTCTTCTCTCAGTAGAAAAAGAGCAACTCAAACAGAGGATGCATCCTTCTGTATTATTCTGCAGAAAACATGCCACTAGGTCACAGCCTTTTGTTCTTCATTTACTCCACCTACAACTGAATTAATCAGAAATATAAGTGAAGGGTGGTAAGAAGAAGCAGATTTTAGCTGGCCAAGACGTGAGTAAAAATAATCGTCACTTAATAGCATTTTAATAGGGTTAAAAATTGGTTATTAAGAAGTAAGTAAAAATAATAATCAATTAATAGCATCTTAATATGGTTTTTAAAAAATTGTTACTAAGGAGTCAGTATGCATTACAAGAGTACAGCACGTATTGAGAATGTGTCCAGTGATATCTGGCAGCGACTGGAGTCCCTCCGTTCAGATACATATCTATCCTAAAAGGTTTCACTACAGTCATCAAAATAGTGGTAGAAAGAACACTGTTCTGAACTTCTAATGAAAAAAAGCCTGCATTGGGTCAACGCTTGGAAGAGCAGGCATTCCAAAATTTCAAAAGCACGGGATGGGAGGCACCACAAAAATACTAGAGTGATGTATAGAGGGTCAGACAGAGGGAGGGAGGGAGAACAAAAGGAGGGAGGAGGCTATACAAATTGTAAAAATTTCGAAAGTACTCCAAAGCAAACAGCAATTCCCTGGAGAAGAACTGCCACTAGCCTGGATGAAAATCAGCAAAAGTACTCACCCCACAAAAAAAGCTTATGGTTTTAGGGACCTTGGAGTTTGATGCAGAATGTGAAGGCAGGGCAGGGAAAAGTGTCACAAATATCAAATAAATTCTGGCTATGAGAAAAGTTCTTGGGAGCATCAGTTTTATCACATTGCACTGGGAATGCTTCTAGATTTAGAAGCGGCTTAAACATAGTCAGCAGCACAAATCTGCGTAAAGCTCACTGCAACAGCTCTCCACATCTAGATTGATTTGCTGGCTGGACTGCATTGCATTGCCCTAATACATTGGTGCTGTTGAGTCTGCTTCCTTCTGTGCCAGCAGTATTAGCATTAGGCACCTTCAGAGGACTCTATTAACATTTCTTGATCTTATTAGACACTGGCATTGCCTGGACTCACTGATTTGATTTACACTGTCAACTGCTGCATATTTTATTTTATAATTTTGCTTCAGAGAACGAAAAGACCAGCCCTACTTCAGAACACAGGCGAGCTCCTTGGTAACAACACTTCATGCTTCTATGGCAGTGAACCTACTCTTTATAAGATCAGTCAGCTGACTCTTGGCAGCCAGATTTCAGCAATTTTTGCACCCAGGGTAGCAACTTTCATTTCATTTCAGTTGTTCAGGATCACAATTTCTGATCATAGAAGGGGAAAGCATGCAGAAATGCTTTGAACACTACACGACCAATTTGTGAGTCACAACAATTGAACTGGAAGCACATATAGTAGTTAAGCACGACAAACGGACAGTAGGATAACAGGGTAACATTTCCAAGAGGCAGAAGGAGAGCCCATAGAAATGCACAGGTGCTTTGCTTCTAGAAGAAGCAGAAGTAAAGTTTCCTATCTAACCCGTTCTCTCTGCACAGAACTGCAAGTTGTGACAGTCACCTGTCACAGAAGGAGCTGGAAGGGGCTTGCCCTGAGCACAGAGCCACAGTAAAAGCTAGGGAGAAGACAAGAGCAGAGCCATCCTTGCAGCATTATGAACAGAAGCTGAATGCTCTAGTTAGGCTAGCACTAACTGTAATTAATTGTAATTAAGATTACAATCAGGGATTTTCCTCAGTTAAAAAAGTCTTGGTTGTTTTCTTCAACAAAGAACAGCTGGAATTTCACTGGTACTTTGCTGCATCAGTGATCTGGTGACATGAGAGGAGGTGCTGTGATGCATGAGTAAAACACAATGTTGGAAAGCACTCTCTCCATTTTCCCTGCACTAATTTTGTTCACATTTTATTTTTTTCCGTGGCTGATGCTATCATATCCACCTGAAGACAACTCTTGTAGGACCTACAGAAAACAATATTCCCACATGTATACTATTCCATAATATATATATACACACATCATCAATATACTAGATCTGGGTTTGTGATTCACTATACTTCACAATATACCCCAACCTCACAGTAGTGGTCACTGTACAAATGGCTAATTAAAAACAAAGTCACTTCTGAATGTTTCTGAAAAAGAATCAGTTAAAGGGAGATTTTTACATTTACAATATAATAAATACGCTCATTAGCCAATTTACCCTTGTTAGATATTGATTTCCTTACTCCTGCAACGTGTAAGTAAGGATCACAACTGAAAGCTATATTCTGCACAACAGCTTCCATAAGGGGAAGAGCCACAGATACAATCAGCTGCAACCTCATGTGATAAGCAGCAAAATAGCCAGGATCTTATTTGACCAAAAATTGCTACAGAAATAGATCCATGTTCTATTATGCAACACTCGCACTTCCGGTTGAAGGCAAGTCAGATTGCACCTCTGTACACGTCATCCTAATTCAGATGCAAGGCAAACTTCATCCTTGGTGTTTAGTGACTGTACATAATTCCAGCAAACAACAGAAGGAACAGTTCCCACTCACATATCAGCAGCTTCTAATGCTGTCCATCCAGAGAAGGAACAACCCACTAAAATGATGCAATCTCTGATATATTCCACAAATAGACCGAAGGAGCAGAACAGCCATGGAAAATGCCAATTCCACTTTCACCCACAAACACCAGCAGAGCTCTTTTTACCATAGTTCCATAAGAAACCAACAGCAGCTGGAAAGTATATATAAGAGAAGAGTCAGCTCCAGCTTCCTCTGGTCAGGAGGCATAAACCCAAATTCTTTCCAAGGTGCCTCTTTTTTTTTTACAAACTAGCAATGATATGACAATTAAGCAGTGCATGAGCACATTTCACTCCATGTGATATGAGAGTGATTCTAAAAGAGAAAAAAAAAAAAAGAAAAACACAAGAGGAATTAAAGCGACCCTACTAGTCTGTAGCCAACATTCTCAGGACTAAGGAAATGGAAACAGAAAGACAGGTAAGAAGTGAAGTAAGGCTGAAGATGCTCTGAAAAACACTTTAAGAAACAAAGGTTTTCCTCTGAAAAGTGAATAACTAATGCTGTTGATTCCCAACTTTAATCACTTTCCTATATCCTTCAGAAGGCCTGGTGTCCAAAACACACTCATCCTACAAGTCCCAAGCATCCTAAGATAGAACAGCTCACCACTGTCACTCAATAATAAGCACATGTTCTGCTACCAGTACCAGAAATGCTTCTTCATTATTACTTGTTAGGCAAAGATCATATTTAAAATGCGTACCAAGTCAGGAGAAAGAAAAGGCATCTACTTTCCATTTCCATTCCAGTAACTGGCATCAATTCTGACAGCATAAAGCATAAAGCAACACCACACACTACAGGCCCCAGGTCCTTAGGTGCCATACACCTGGAGGTGAAACGTTGTGGAGAGCACAAGAATATCTTCTGGAAAAAGGAAGGAACATTTTCCTGTGGAAATGATGTCCTCTAGTGGAAGCACACTTTGCCAAGACACAGGGATTGAATCTGCCACTGGAACTAATGAGCAGAAAACTAATTCTCAAATGCAGCAGGAAGTAAACCTAGCCCTGCTGTGAAACCACAGCCATGTTACCTTTCTTCACTGGTTCTGCCTTCTCCTCATTTTGAAATAGCTTTTAAAAACACTTACTGCAACAGAAAAACAAAACCATTACTGGAGTCATCACATCACTGTTTACAGAAACACTTCATGAGCAGGACCAGCACATACACTTTGGGAATGAAAGAGCAGTGATTTCATTCCTGAAACATACTTGTGAGGGCAGAGTAGCAGCACAGTAGGCTCAGTCCAGAAGCACCATTGTAAGAGTCCCTCCAGCACCTCCCTCTTCTCCTTACCAATGCACGTATCCCTGGCTACCTTGTCAGGCAAACAGGACAGACAGAAAGTAAGCAGGATGACCCAAATGCCAGTCACACCAGCCCCTCGTGTACTGGCAGCATTACAGGCTGGTTCCAGAGGCCATCCCAGCTCAGGTGTGCTCACACCGGACTTGCCAGGAAGATGCATTCAAGCAGCTTGGGATAAGAGCAGCAGTTTTCATTGGATGTAATTACAACAGTGGGCTTTACTGTAAAACTAATTCAATATTATTCACTTCACTGTCACATTATCACAGATTTCAAGCTTTGCAGCAGGCCCAGCCCTTTTCTACATCTTTTGCTTGGTAACAAACATTTTCCAATTTCCAATCAAGCCTAGACATAAGCACATGCCAGAAGACAGGCAATCATAAAAAAACCACTCGTGAATACTATCACCACACCTAGGTAGAGATGAAACAGCACACAGTGTTCTCATGGCTTCTGGAAACTCAGTCTTTTACATAGTCAAATATTGAGGGCTGAACTAATCTCTATTAAAAAATAATATAAAATAGACTCTATTCCACAGATTAAAACATTTCCACTTGTCAAAACTTATTTTAGAAGTGCACCATTTTGAATTCAGGGACAGTTTTCCTAATAAAATTAAAAAGCACAAGTCTTTTTTCCATTTGGATAGAGATGCTGGGTAGGAGGAATGACCTTTGCTATCGCTATTGACTGCCGTTGCATAATAATACTTCTTTCTGTTTTGCTGGTTTCAGATGCTTCTTGCCTACCATTAAGTGATTTAACTGAGCTACCCACATAGTGTTACCTAGTGACTATGCAGTTAAGACTTACTGGAGGCCAAGTTCACTCACTATTATTTTCTAGTTATGTTTTATTTCTTATTTGCAAAACGTAAAACTGAAGATGTATGTTACGAGGATGTGAATTTAACTAGTGGAGGCACTCCTAAGATTCAGGAATTCATACAAGATAGAGGGAGATGCTGATCAGAGGAAGTCCTTGCCTGCACACCGACCACCAAAAAAGATGGACCATATATGCCATCATTGATAGCAGGGCCACACAGAACTCATCCAAAATGACAGAATGAATCTGCAGCAGAGACTGGAACTGAAATTAAATCAGCTGAAGCTGAAATGAAACATACTGCAAGTGGAAGGGGCTGATGGGGGGCACGGAATGGGAAGCCTACAAAACTGTGAGGCTAAAGGGGGAAAAATAACAGTAGGAAGTGAGAGGGAGGGCAGAGAGAACATAAAAGGCCACAGGGGATGGGGAAGAAAAAAGTAGAAGATCAAGTCAAGATGTCAAATTCCCTTGTCAAAATGCACAGCTGACAAAGCCAGATATAGTTATAGACAGAAAAAAGTCCACATAAATTGCAGGTTCTCGTGTCAAGAAGTGAAAGACCTAACTGATGGAACAGGCCAGATGCCACTGTGGTCAGAAGTGCCCAACACAACCAACTCCTCTCTCCCATTCCTCATTCAGTGTCTTCCATCTCACAGCAATTTCACAGTGAGAAATCCCTGGTTGTCTACTCTGTACAATTCTCCACTGGCAGTTGGTAAGGATGGGCATGTAATTGTATATTGAGTACAGGAAACAAATCAAGAAACTAAGCCATGCAGCCTTTAAGCCCCTATTTTAAGGTACCAGTGACATTTGCAGTCTTGCACTTTCCAGGATTACTAGTGAGGTGGAGGACGAGAGAGTTTAACGTGACTGTTCAGACTTCAAATCCTAGATCGAACTTTCCTGTAAACATGGTACATCTCCCAGAGCTGTTTCTTGATGCTTCAGATGCCAGCTTCCCCACAGCAGAAATTAACTTCACCCTCCCTCTCAGCAGTGTCATCACCTCCTCCAAACTGACTCCCCAAAACCAGAGAAGATATGAATATTCTCTAACCTTTTCCTGCAATGACTGTAGGTGGACTGCCTGCAACACATCTGAAAGTCTCTACTTTCATAGTGCAGAGATTCTGGCTTTCTGAGGAGGATCTGGCATTTTTGAGTCACTGCGCTCTGTTAAAAACAAAGTCAGAGATGAAGAGCACATACCCTACCACTCCCACAGGGACATGTCAGGTAGTGATCTGCAATTGTCTCTGTGCCGTTTTACAATCGACACTCTTACAAATGCCCAAGCATTTCTGCACAGAGACTACTTCAAGTGCTTAAGATCTGGAGTTCACTAGGCGAGATCTGGCTACTCAAACGACTCAAATGTGGACCATGTCTAAAAGCCCTTTACAAGCACACCTGTCATTCAACAGTGAGCAAACCTTGTATTTTCACTACAATTCTGGTCTTCCTTTCTATCTGACGTAAGGCTACTGCACGGGCAGGGGCTGCAAAGTAGGGTACATACCAGCAAAACAGACACAACTTTTTTATATTTGTGCATATTGCAGCTCACATTGATAAACTCGGTAGGCTCAATTTACAAAAGCAGCACATTTTCCCTACACCTAGACCAGATGGTTTCCTCCAGACCTCCTTTGTGAATGGTCTACTCTTACTTTTCTTTGCAATAAGTAGCGACAACATCACAAAGCCTGTATCAAAATACATACTTTGTCAGTGAAATCACATCCAAGACAAGTACCATGCTTTAAAATTCCTGTGCAAAATTGTGTTTGAACACGCAAGCTATGTATGCAGGCTGCATTACTCATGTATCACAGAAAACAAAAGCAATGCCCTCTTATTTTCCTATCAAACTTAAGAGGATTGCAAACAAATGCCAAAGAAAAAACATGAGACTTTTCTCCCATTTGATTACTTCTTCATCTTCCAAAGATGGAAAAGAAACATTTAGTTTAATCCTATATTTGCATCTTCTGAAATTATTGATGCTCTCATGTTTCTGAGTATTACATCTCTGGGCTGCCACCAATCCATGTTTACTTTGGGGAGTAAAAGAAATAAACAGTGCTGGAGGAAAAAAAACTCTTTTAGGTTTAGCATTAATATCGCCACGCTGCTGTAAAGCTGTGTCCAGACCTGGCACCAAACAGCAGGCTAGTGTCACATACTGACCATTCAGTCGTAGCAGTTAGGCCTTCACCTGCAACAGCAACGGGTTCTGCGTGCAACCTAGAAGAAAACCACTTCTGCAGCAGCAACTGCACTCTCATCTGTTCTGGCCATTGCGCACACAGAACATATGCTACCTCGTTAAGGCTGCACCTGCCACCGGGCACGGGACATCGGGGTGCTGCTGCTGCTGAGCATCCTCCAGCCCTGGTCTCAGTCCCAGCCAACCGACCTCCAACCTCCACATTGCTCAGGCTCCGGAGGAAGCATGAGTTACAGCACGTGAATGGGCAAGGCGCAGCGCAAGCCTTCGGCAAACTATACCCAACAGCACACCTGTATTGTTCTCCGACCACGGCTGCTGCCTCCCGGTCTGCTCCTCCCGAGTGGGCGGCAGCGAGCACCGGCCCGACCAGGCGGCAGCCAGGAAATTCCCCAGGAGCTGGAAAAGACCCTTCCCGGACCAGCACCGCCGGAGGGCGGGGAGGAGGCCGGGCAGCGGCGACTGGCGCGGGCGCCCGCGATGCCCGGGCAGACCCGCACGGCCGTGCCGCGACCACGGCACCGGCAGATGCGGGCGCCGAAGGCAGAGCGGGCTGTGCTCGATAACGACGAGGACAAATGTACCGCGCCTCGTTCACACGAGTTTGCGTTCACCGCTCCGCGGGGCCGACGGCGAAGGACGCGGAGACGAGGCTGCCCCGGAGCCGCGGGTGGGCGGAGAACGCGCCGGAGCCCCATCCCCGCCGCGCCCCCAGGGCCCCGCGCTCGCCTCGGGGCCGCCCCATCCCGCTCCAGGGGCCTCGCTCTGCCCTCGGGACTGCCCCATTGCGCCGCGCGGGCTCAGCACTTACCTGGGAGTGGAGCTTTCGCCATTTCAGGGCTGCCCACTCGCAGCCAAGCCGTCCTCAGCCTTGTCAGGTGCTCGCCCGCTGGGCGCTCCGGCACCCCGCTCTCCGGCGCCCCATCGGCTTTCAGCAGAGGCCCCGCGCCGCCCCCTTGCCTGCGGCGCTGAGAGACGCGGCCGGGAGACGCCGCCGCCGCCCGGTGCCGCCCGCCCGCCCGCCGCTAAAGGCGCAGCCGCCGTCGCTAAAGGCGCAGTGAGCGGCTCCGCGGAGAGCGGGGGCCGGGCCAGGCCGGGCCGGCACGGGGACGTGGTTACGCATAAACGGCCTGGAGAGAGCGGCCGCGAGGTGCGAGCAGCACCCCGCCTTGGAGAAGGGCTCGGCGGCGGGTCTCACCTCGCCGCTGCCGGCAAGGACCCTCCGCCTGGAGCTCGCCTCGCCCGCAGCCCACACGACACGCCCCCCGGGGAGGGGTCGGGGCTCTCTCGCCGTCTTGGTGCCCCTCGGAGCTGCGGCGGGACAGAGCAGGCGGGGGCTGAGAGCCGCTGCTGCCCCGCACCGTGCCCGGTTCCCGCCCTCAGCTGCCCGGGGGGCCGTGCTGGGGCGCGCACGGCTCGGCTGCTGCTACGGCACTGCCCCTACAAGCCGTTCCTGCGACTGGCTGCTCTGGATTTTAACAGCAAAATTCCTCCGAGTGTTGCCAAGCCCCGTGTCAACGCAGTGACTGAAGAACTGCAAAGCTGCCTTTTAAGTCAGCCGTAGGCAAGTGACTTAGAGTCTGCTGAAAGCTGAATTAGGGAACTTACAGGGTGAGACTTGGTTCGTCCCTCTTCGAGAGCCTCACTAGCCGCATATCTCTAAAAGTAGAGAAGCCGACTTCTCCAGAACCCCCAATAACTGGGAGAAATTCACCTTAAGGAACGTCTTAAGTCACAGCCCTTCTTGGAGAAACGATAGGAGGAGGCTGGCAGAGAGCTTAGGAGGAATTGTATGATACTACAGTATGTCAGAACACCACCAAATAAAGGGCAATGAACAAAAGTTTTGCCCCAAAAACCCTACTATTGAAGAGCCAAGCAAGCATAATGCAACCAAGTCCTAAAGCAACTTATAGGCTCTGTGCCAACACCAGCTTGGTACGTATAAAGATAATTACATGATTTGTTAGGGGTATTGCTTAGCAGTTCATTCAAGAGCCACAGCGAATACCCCTGAGAACATGGCGAGTTAAGTGGTTTTGCTTGAGCCTCAAGTGGAATAGATAGCCAGAACACTCAGCAGTTCCCACCTCCAGAGCCAGCTGCAAGTAAACTATGGTTCACCTTCCCCCAGCTATGGGTGACAGTGCTACTACATGCTGTAAAGTTTGCCCTCGAGCCACACTGCCTCTGCTGTTGGACGTAAGTCCTGTTTAAAAGATTTGACAAGGATTGCTTTCCCAAAGGTGCTACAGTGTCAGCCACCAAAGAAAGCAATCCTAGGGAAAGACCATGGATATACAGAATCACAGAATATGCTGTGCTGGAAGGGACCCATCAGGATCATCGAGTCCAACTCCTAGCCCTGTATGGGACACCCCAGCTATCCCACCATGTGCCTGAGAGCATTGTCTAAAAACTTCCTGAACTCAGGCATGTTGAACTCCAAAGGCATATCTGGTTAGATATCTTATTATTTCCATATGGATTTTGTCCTCTCTTGCCCCTCTCCCCCATAATTTACCCCACTGTTAAAGAGTAGCCCAGAATCTCCAATCTATAATATTACTGATATTTGCTCTGATTTACTGAGTCTGTTCTGATTTTTCCATAAAGAAAAGAGGTAAGCAGTGATAAAATTGCAGTGTCTCTCCATTTCAGGAGATAAGCACAGAGCATCTATTCTTTTAATGTGGAAAAGTCTATCAGTTTCCCAATCTTATTTTGAAAAAGGCAGCCTGTTTTTCCTAAAACATTGCTGTAGTGGCTTAATGCATTGCTAGGAAGCTTTCTTCCCAGACCCTGACTGCTACTCCATAGCAGAGCAAAATATCAGGAAGTATCAGCAGAAGGAAAGACTGTGATAAATGCAAGATTTGTTGATGAGTATCAGCTTGATCCTAAATCCAGTTCTTTTTGTTAAACAAGAGACTGGGTATTTGGAAAAAAACCCCAACAAAACAAAACCAAAAAAACCACAACCAAAAACCTGGATGCATTCATGAGAACAAAAATTAAATGCTAAAGAAGTACTCAGCACAGCTCTCCGGGAGCTTTGAGCAGCAGGCTATTTTTAGTCATGTTTCCTAACTGAAATGCCGAGGGGAGAGGGAGAAGCTGTGACACCAGGATTTTTTGAAGCATCTGTGGAGCTTTTCTCTTCTGCAGTGTAGCAGCTGTTTTCACAGACAGCCTCAGTTTCCATGGGCTTCCTCAGGCACAGATGGATCTCAGCCAGGGCAACCGCTCACCCTGCACTCAGCAGCAACACCCCAAAGTGGTTGAACTCTGCCAGGGGGACCACAGCTCAGGGCACCCAGCCAGGGTCGGGGATGGCTCGCTGCATGATGGACCTGCACCGACCCGCTCACTCCAGTCATACCATGAGCCAGGTGAGGCAGAGGAGCACAAGGAGAGACTGGCTGTACAGCCCCCCATGCAGATGCTCCATTCCAAAATCAGGCCTCCATGTAAGCCAGGGAAATGCCATCATTAACATGTAACGCAGAACAAGTCAGTAATCCACAAGTGGGGAGTCAGAAGAGGCCAGTGCATTCAAAAAATAATGATGATAAATGTCACTCTGCTCCCTCTCAGATTAATAACTTATAGAATATCTTTTCTCTGGAGCACCCATGGCCCTCTTATTCACCAGTACCGTGTAAGAAAAGGGTGTGGGACCATCTATGTAATGCATAGGAAGAAATAATGAAAGAGACAAAAATGTACCGTCAAGTTTTGTCAGCAAGCAGAAAAGCAAAGTCGCTAGACCTCAAGAGCATGTATTTTAGCACCGGCACTCCCCCCTACTCAGACACAAGGCTAATGAGGGCTGTTGGAGAAGCAAAGGGTGATGTTTCATAAAGGAAACAAATGTGGTACTTCATGACTTCTCTTTGATGGACTGCATCATTCTCTGGGCGGACTTCATCTTATGCTGTTGGTTCTGTTTTGGACAAATTTCAGGACATTGGAAAAGCCAGATCCAGGAGCTGTCTGTATGGAACAGTGCAGCATGATCTCCCCTGAGTATCTCAGTTTGGGTCCATTTGAACAATGCTATTTATGTTTCTCCAATACTGTGGACATTTTGTTCTGTGCCAGCTCAAAAAGGGACAGAAATCGCTATAGAAAGTTATAAAAAAAGAGGAAGAAGAAAGAAAAGGAGTCAGCATGTGCATTTTAACAAATTTATTAATAACTGACACCCATGGTGCCACCTTCTGCGGATATAATCATTGCTAAGCATGTGCTCCTGAGGTGGTTAGGAATCCACACCAAAGTCTTGACCACAGAAGTAACCACTCTGTTCTTTCTCCCCTTTGAAGTTTACTTGCTCTCTGTCTCCTTCCAGATCACCCAGTTCTCTTTGGCTGCTTATTCCCTCAGCCTAAATATTCAGACTGGCTGCAGAAACAGAAGAGGGAAGCCAGAGGCAAGGGACTGGAGTGAGGGGAAGGCAGCAGTAGCTGCCTTACGTTTAGTTTAATTGGTACCACTTAGTTCCATAATCAGAACAAGCTTATCTTCTCAATTGAAAGGCAAAAGACAATTACAGGGAGTGTAACCTTGCATTTGAATTTCAGCCACATTTAAAGCAAATGAAAGTTCCAGTGAAAACACCCGGACAGGGAACTAGCTTTCATTCAGCTGCCTGCACTGGTGTAGGTGCAAAATTACAATACGAACACCAAGTTCTTTGCAGATTGCCCCAAACTGAAGGCCAAATCCTGACACTTTCTGAGTCCTAAACTCCAACTGAAACCGTAGGAGCTTGTCCCTACCAAGAATTTAGAACAACTAAAGACCAAATCCTCAGACATGAACTTTCATAACCGTGCTATTCTCACGTCTGACTCACACTAGGAAAGGAATAGCCAAACGTAAAAAACCAGTCAGTGCAATAAATAAACTCAGATTCCTAAGAGAGGTTAAAGCCTACAGAAATTTTGGATTGCTTAATTTCTATCAGGCAGACACAAGTTAAGATGTCTCAAACTTTTCTTCTGCACCTTAGTTAAGTTCCTCCAGAAGGACTGAAGAGTGTGAAGTTGGGAATTTTATCTAAAGCCTTCACTCCCCACATATATCTGCTCCCAAAAGGCACCCAAATGCCACAACGTTCTCATCCAGAATAAAAATTGATTTTGGCATCCTCAGTCAGAGGATACCCCTCACAAGAGAGGGAAAGTATGTTTCCCTTCACAGATGACCACATTACTTCAAGGCGTGTGACTTGTAGTCAGTACAAGTGTACTGACTCTTGTAATATTGCCAGGTGCTCTATTGCATGCTGGGTGCTGACTATTCCAAATGGATTCAGAGGGAAGTTATCTTAAATTAAAACTGTGTTCAGTGATAATAAACAAGTGTTGTTTATTAAAAAATAAAACATCTTCAAAATACTTTCACATGCATATATACACATACATAGAGACACTATTGCTTTAGTATTTTTGATTTATAATCTTAGAAATTAACTGTTACAGAAATTACAGAAATCATGTATCAGCAAAGTCACACTTCAGCAGCAACATTTACTACATTTGATGTAAATATGAAGATGACTGAAATAGTAAACCAGGCTTCAATAGAAACAAAATTATTTTTAAAATACATGTTCTAATTAGAGGAAATAAAAATAATCTTGGAAGGTTAAAAATGAATGTGTTGTAGGTTGAATAATATTGGAGAAAAAATTGACAAAGGAAACAGACTGTCATATTGTTCTTTGGGTTACCTCAATGGCTGAATTTGCATTTCCCTAGTATACTACATAAGTAATGATTACTCATTGCTCTGACTCCAGACATAACCCAAACTAGTACCTTGATTACTCGAAACAAATTAATTTAATGTTGCAGAAATACCAACTGCTCATTTATTTTGTTTTTCTTGATTTCAATGGGATTCTTAAGAGAAAGAATGTGGGGCTGAATCACTAAATGCTGATAAAAATGTAACATTTTACAGTAGTTTAAGAAAAAGAAAGTAAGATCTCTATCATGTGCTTCTATTGAAAGGTCTCATTTTGCCTGTGCATGATATACTAGAGACACTCAGGAACTCCATTCTGAAGCTGATGGCAAGAACCCAAGCAAGCCTGCAACTACAGCCAGTGACAAGTGTTTGCATCTATTTGTGCTGTGCCATGAGAATCCTTCACTGGATTGCCATATCCCCAAAGAACTCACCCCAGTGTATGTGCTAAGCATGTGCTAAGGTGACTAGACAACATCAAGTCTGAAAAGGAAAACATAATTATGATGGTTTTATAAAAACCTGAGATTAATCCTTGATGGAGATCCAGTGCAGAAAATCTCAGACTGTCAGGCTGAGGCTGACGTTGATGGGGCAGGTGGGAAAGAATTCACTGCACTGGCTGCAAAAACTCTGACGTGAACACAGCTTCTGCATAGTCCTCACAAACATCCTGCAGCTCTGCTGCCACGTCACACAGGGCTTCTTCTGTCAGTTGCTCTGCTAGACTAAGGGAGAGGGAGGACAAAAAAAGAGAAGGAAAAGGTTCAGAAAGTCAAATTCCAGTCATTCATGTCATTTATATCAATGCTTTGTGCCAACTGATGTTGTGCCAGTATTCCTGCAGTTCTGAAATAACAGGGCTAGCAAGGTTCAAATTCAGCCTCTATTTCCATGCTTTCTTTGGGTTGGACTTCGTAAGACCCAAAGGTGAGTTTTGAAATACATCATATATATTGAAAATGATTTCTAGGCAATTGTAGGTAATTACTCAAGAAAAGTGGAAGGAAATTATAACCAATTATGTAATTTAGTTGCTAAACCTATTACTGAGCAATCAAAACACTTATTCAAGCTTCAGTGCAAAGGTGAGTATTTTGGCTTATGTTGCCCTGCTGCTTAGTAGACATTCAGCCTGAGAAACAATTGTTCTTCACCAGGAAGTGAACAGCAGAGAGGCTGTAGTTTACTGTTTCTTCACATCTTCTATTTGTACTAAGGGATGGATATTCTAATCCCATATCCTTTTGTCTTACCCAACTACCTTCAAAATCCATGAATACTGAGTAAAAGTGGAGAAATAGTCTGAGAGCCAACTGTTTCTGGCTTTCAGTTTGGAATTTAAATGGCCCCACCCTCCTCATCTCCTGAGTAAGAACAGAAAGACCTGATACATTCACTTCCAAACCACAAAGATAGTTCATATACCTCTCAGCAATCTGCCATGGATTGAAACTGCCCACCACCTCATGGGAAATAAGCTTTAAATGATGCTTATATCTGCTGTTATAATCCAAGATGCTCCGGAGCACATCGCTTGGCACAGAGAGAGACACAGAATAACCTTTCTGTAGAGAATTCAGAGGCAATGGCTGCAGAGTGTCATTTCCAGCCTGCAATTTCTCCTCTGCTTCTTTGTTTTCATCAATATCACTGGAAATATAAAATAATCATCATGACAGAACTACATTTTTACATCTATTTTTGAAGAGTCAGTGTAAGGAAAACACTATAATGAAGTCACATAGATCTTACGCACCACAGTTTAGTGTAGCCAAATATTCCACTTACGTGCTGTCAAAAGGTTTTTCAAATAAAATGTCTGTTTCTAGCTCTGTGTGTCCAATTAATTTGGTTATCTGAATTGGATGAGGAGATGTAAGTTTTTTAGCTGTTGATGCCATTTGTTGTTCTAGAAGGAAGAAAATACTATTTTAAATTGGTTTTTTGAAAGAGGAAAAACTATATCTACTGCGGGTTAAATCCTCACAAAGACTTTTGTTTCTTTTAAGGGGAAGTCCTTCAGGTAAGTAAAGCATTCAAAGTAAGAAAAACCAAATTCAGCTGAGAGTATTAAAGATAAGCATTTTAGAAATGCTACTTATAGTAAAAATCATTTGTGCTGCCAGTGGGTACTTCTAACAGAGAGATAGAAAATACCACTGTAAAAATAGCACAGTCTATGAAACTTAGCAGTAAATCCAAGATATACTGGGTATATACTGGGTAATTATATATATACTGATATATACTGATATATATCAGTATATATCAGTATATATATACTTATATACTGATACTGGGTAATTCTTCACCAGTCTTATTGTGAGACTTTCCAACTTGTGTTAAACAGTTTCAGTAAAGCTGTATGTGATCTGATAGCTTGGAAAATCAATGTAGCTTCACTGTGCTACTCAATCAAACCATAGGATAAAGAAAAGGAATGTTGATAAAGTATTGATTTTAGAACTACATCTTAGAAACTGTCCTCTGAAAGAAGCACCTATAGTAAAAAATGTGTCTGAGTGGTGCTATTTGAGCATACATAATCCAATGACCTAGGTTTCAAAACATCTGAATTTAAACCTACAGATTATAGGGAAACCAAGCTGTATTAAAAAAGACAATTACCCGTTTTGTCTTCCTGGGCCCAGAAGTGGGAGTCACTGTACACAATCTGGGCGACTCTCCTGCGGACAGCCTCCTGGTACATCTGCAGTGGAACACACATCAATCAATCACCCGTGTACCTGGCAGCTCAGCTGTACTGATTATGACTCAATGGGAAAGCAAGTCAGGATCCTCCTTGCGCAAAGCAGGCTTATTTTGGCTGGTAACAAAACACAGAAAAGGGTTGGGGGATTGAAAACACACAGACATTTATCTTGTTCAAAATGCCATACTTGAATAACTGCCAGTTACTTGAACTAACTGCCAGTTCCATGGGAACTCCTCCCATTTCAGACCAATAGCCCTCAGCCAAACAAATGAAGGGCCCCCAAGCTGCTCCTGCCTCACCAACAGTGAATCCAAATGGGTGCTCCAGTGCCTCAGGGACAAGGACACTGCGGGATGTCAGCTTCACAATTCCGGCTGATGAACAGATCTCTAGAAGTAAATGGCACTAAACTGAGTAGTTCTAAGTCACAATAAATTTCAGAGAACAGGAAGGTCAAAATGGAACTCAAACCAGAAACTATGAAAAAACTGATCAAAGAAGAATTTTTAACAAAGCTATATATGAGAAAGCTCAAGTCAAGTAAACAATAACCTTATGAATATTTACATAGAAAGATGAATAAATAAAGGCACAGATAAGCATTTGTGTATTTGTCTGACTTCTCCATGTCGCCCTGTGAAATACTGTGGATTGCCAGAGCATATTTCCTCAAGATGGTCATGCTACTAGAATATTGAGATTCTATAGCATAAAAAAGGGAAAAATTCAAATTAATATTCAAATACTTTCCAACCTGCTAGACAATCAACATAATCACCATACTGATTCCCCATTCACATACAATGCTTTAAGCCACAAAGTCTTGAGATGGGATGCAAACTCAGGTCTGCCAACTTTACAGCAACAGATTCATCAAACACTCTGCTTCTGTTCTTACACTGTGTTTTCTGGAAGCACAAACTCCATCCAGGTCTTTGATCTCAGACACTGATCCAGTCAGACCTTGCTTCATTTAAGAATGTAGATACTTACAAATACTATAATTTATGGACAGTGAATAAGAAATTGACACTAATGAGACCAACCAAGACAGAAAATCTTACTTCAATTTCTTCCATTCTTTGCAACATTGACTCCAGGCTATGAGTGTCAGCCACAAGCAGGGCCTCGGTCTGGAGTCTCTCATGCTGATCCATGCTCCACAG
Source organism: Aleadryas rufinucha (assembly GCA_013397815.1). Lineage (NCBI taxonomy): Eukaryota > Metazoa > Chordata > Aves > Passeriformes > Aleadryas > Aleadryas rufinucha. The sequence continues at coordinate 21,851 of VZTH01003977.1, forward strand.
TTCCTGAGCAGTATCTTCCAGAAGATCATCCAATAGCTTTTCACTCAGAATATCTGCATTTGTTGCAACCTGCTACTTAAAAAAACAAACCCGAAAAAACAAATGCCACAGAAAACAAAAAGACACAAAGCCAATACAAGAAAGAAAGAAAAAAACCCAAAACAAAACAAAAGCAACTTGCATTAAGTTGAAAAGAAATTGACTGTTTCCCCTTTGTAAATGTTTGACAGCTCTAAAGGCATCATTCACCCAGTGGTATGAGCTTGCCTGTACTACCTGTGTCCTGTCTAACGGAGGCTCTGACCACTCCTGTACCTCCTTCCCAGCTTTGTCTGCACGTTGGGCTGGAGAAACAGTTTGTGACCTGCACAAAGAAGAAGAAATGACAATGCCATTCTGAAACCTGGTATGACAACATTAATTTGAAACACCAAACTACATGAATGTATTTTTAGGGGGACTGTTGGGAGTGGGGAGAAGCTCATATCAGATCTGACACCCTTTATGAGATTTTTCAAAGTAAGTAATTATCTTAACTTTTCTATTTTTTCCATTTCTCCTCTGCAAAGGTCAGTTAGAACCTTCACTCCTCTTGAATTTTTTGCTTCAAGCCTTGCTAGTCTTCAAAAATAGCACAGTAGCATAGGGAGTTACAAAATGTACATTCTAACAACTGAAGAATGAAATAGTGTGATTTCCAGTATTAGTTTGGAAGAGTTACAAGAAACTTTAGAGAAAAAAGTAATAGACTTTAAGACCATATAAGCCAGAAAATTCTGTTGAGAAAGAGGGATCTTGAATCATGTTTCTGCTGTTGGCAAACAGGAACTACGTGGCTATCCACAAATACTGTCCAGAGAAATGAGCTCCTCATCTTACCATGCACACTGCCTAGTACAGATCCAGCACCTGGATCTCCTGCTTCAAATGCCACAAACACCAGTCCCAAATCAACCTAAATTTGGAGACCCCTGTCTAACAGGATGTTGAATAGAGTTTAAAGTAAACAAATCTGCACTTTATTATTGTCTGGGACAAATATATGTATCTTGTCCTTCTGGAACAGGGAAATAATATTTTACCTTCTTAATGAAGTGCTGGGAATACCCACTCCACCTCCTGTGTTTTGTCACTGCCCTGCCTTGCACAGTTTGGCCTTGACTCCCAGACAGCAACTCGGGCAAAAGACTAAAGCTCTGGGTCTTCCCAGGCTTTAGAGAATGAGGCTGCTCTGGGCCAAATGGGAAAGGAGAGCAGCTATCTGACAGCAAGCTGTGCTGTGCCACTGGCCACCCTGGACTGAAGCCAGGCCAACGCTATCCTAGTTACTAGCACAGATCCAGAAGCACTTCCACTGGGAAGCAGGGTAAAAATGGGTGCCAGGGGACTGCAAACATACCGCTTAGGTGAAGCAGACCGAGGTGGAGGCTTTGAAGGCACGCAGGGCATTTTGCTCTCCTTAACAGGTCGTTTGCTCTCTTTTAGTTGGAAAGCTATAGTCGGCTCTCGAAATCGGGCACGCTTTCCTGGAGGGTGTACCCGCCTTGATTTTAAGGATTTCAGCATTCCCTTAAAATTAACATGATCACATTAAAAACATATATTCCAGTTGTTGAATTTTTAAAGTATTTTGCATTCTGCTTCAGACTTTGTCTTGAAATCATGCCTGCTGGCTTTGCTGCAGTTGACGTATGTGAAGGTTTTACAAATGCTTTAAAGGGAAGTACAGCTGTGCCTGAACAGAACATATGCTTAATCCTGCAACTATTATTTTTTGCAAACAGTTCCAACTTTTCCAGTGTTGCCCTTCATGGGGGAAAAACTTATTTTTGATTTTTCAGAATTAGACTCTATGTTAACTATTAATAAATCCAAATAGAAGGCTTCCAAGGTAACATTGTATTCAGCCACAAAACTGTAATATTTCCACATTTATATTTATTACAAGGTCACTTAGACTCGTCCCCTCAATATGAATTATTGAAATGCTTAACCTTCCTGCCCACGCTCCTCACTGATCGACAGGGATAGGAAGCAGCAAAAGTTACATAAGCATACATGTATGTTACTGTGTCAGATTTGATTTTCCTAGTTAAAAGTGATACTCTGAGGAAGGAATAAAAGAAAAATGCACTTATTTGCAAAATCTAGCCCTAGTCTTTTAAGAATTGTTTTGTTTGTACTATGGAACTTCTTTCTGGTTGCAAAGACTTAGCAGAAACCAGAACTTGTATAATGAAGTTTTATCATTTCTGTTATCAATTAAGTAAGCCTGAGTAACTTATATTCTCCTACTAATATCAGCACATTAGTCCTGAATGCATTTTTTGTTACAGAGGATGACCATAGGAGAAAAATACTTCAGCTTTAATTTCAAATTGAAAAAAACATGTTAATTTCAAACATGAAATAGTTTCAGCGAGCATTTTCCTTACTAATTCTGTTGTTGTTTCTAGTTGTACAGTGCATTTCCAAGGAACAGTAAACACTGTTTTCGAAAAATATTTGCTAAAATAGTCGTAACCACTAGAAATAACAGACAGATGACATAGTTTATCCCCCTGTCTCCTAGCTCAGAATAGCAATATTGTGAGCAAGTGCAAAGCTTTGACAGTGTCTTGTATTATATAACAAATCCCAGAGCACAAGTAGAAGACAGCATAAATGATTTATCACTTCCATACCTGTGGTTTTGCAGGCAGTAACACATCTTTCTTCTTCAAAGCACCACTTTCAAGGACGGACTCGTTTTTTACAGCTCTAGCTCTCACCAGCGCAACTGTGCTTCCTTGCAAAGGGGCATTTCTCTCTGGAGCGGGTGGGCCACTTTCTTCTTGGTATTTATTGTGTAATATACGAGCACAACTGTTTGCCTGTTGAACTGCTGAAATATTTGCAACATGTCAGTGTTTATCTGTATCAAAAATAACACAAACTTTTAATTGTAAGTTGAAAGGGGCAAGAATTGTCTTTGTTTCTACATTTGATACCTCTGTTATACTAGGTACAGCTAATCATGAACTTTTAAGCTCTACCATAATTTTACAAAAATCAAAGACAAAAAGAAAAATTCTAGCCTTGTATTTCCTGACAACTACTAAAGAAATTGTCTTTCTTACATTGTTTTGATGAACAGGAAGGTTTGGTGTTCATGTGCATATACATATCTATATGTATAGAGACATTTGAAAATATACATATATATCCAAGTCATGGGAAAGCCTTTTGGTAGCAATTGCCATATGAGCTCTAGGCAGTGAAAACAAAACATCCCCTTTTAGGCAGCAAGACACATGGAAACCATTAGATGTTTACGTACTGTCTCCCTGGACTGCCAGAGATGAATTCGGCATATGGAATTCTTGCTACCTGGGGTAGTAGGGAACACTTACTATCCTAGTAAAAACCAGCCTGAGGTATGAGAAAGTCGCTACAAAGGAGAAAAACAGTTAATATAGACTATATAATAATGTAAGAACTTACAGTGGCTTTCATGAGGTGCCAAAATACTTCAGGCAAATTTATCTCACAACACCTTAAGAAAGAATAAAGCTCCTTTTCTTTCATACACAAAGTAAAAGAACAACATAGAAAGCCAACTCCGAGCAGTTGCACGGCAAGATAGTGGTGAAAACCCCCAAGTCTTCAGCTTAACCATCAGTCAATGTGTCTCTAGCTACAAAACTGTGACTGTTGTGCAAAAGACATTAACAGTAATAAACTGGCCAGGATGAAACAGCCACTGCTCCCGAAGTAGAAAAATTGTATCAACCAAGGGAATTCTGAGCCAAAGCTACAGAATAACTTTTCAGTGTGAACAGTTAAACAGCCACAGCCTGGTTTTTGTTAAGACTGATTTGCTAACATCTGACCAATTTCTGACCAACAATAGCATACTAAAAAAGTTAACTGCAGATGGCAAGTTAAGTGATAAAAATGTATCTAGTAATTCAAAATACAAACCAGTCAAGAGACTCCTGGCACATGGAGGTTTTTTAGACTCTTGTCCATGCTGTCCCTTTAAGGTGAGAGGTTTGTTTTCTCCTTTTGGAGACAGAAGGTGCTTTCTGGCTGGAAATGTCTCAGAGTTCCTTGGAGATTTGCCCTGAGAAGCTGAAATAAATTTCTTCACTGTTTTTGGTGTTTGCTTGTTTTCCAGCAGTGAATTCAGATCCTGCACCAAATATTTAGAGTTTCAATTACTCTCTCAGTAAATCTGATGTAATGAAAAGCAAATTCAAGAGATTCTACGCAGTTGGAGCTTTTTTGGTCTGGTTTTGTTTTGGGTTTTTTTCTGACAGTGACTATTCCTGATAGCTTGTTCACGTGGGAGCTTTTTCATATTATTAACTTAAATCTTACTGAAAATGCTTACATTTTTGTATTTACAACTGACTCCAGCAAACCATTTGCTTATAGAAGGTTCAAAAAGAATTGAACTCAAGGGCTACAGACCAAAAAAACCCCCACGGTCACATAACTATGGTAACACTTCTTCCAATGCTATGTCCAAACGTAAACAACTACCTCCTTTCCTGTTCCCAGGCAGTTAGCCCTGTTACTATTCCCATAAGCAGTTCATAACAGTAAAATTAAAACCATAGCTCTTACAGTTTTAACAGTATTTTAAGGAAAGTATCTTATGGCTCTGGTATTGCTTTTTTTTATTTGTGCAGCAGGCAACATGAATCAGAACTTTTCTATGAATCCAGTGACATGTACAAGCCATCAGATACCACTAAAAAAGATATTTGAAGGGCACAGAGCTAAGTAACTCTTGTACCCACAACTTTATCTTCTGCCTGGACAATTCTGCACCCGCCACCATATGAGATGCTCAGGTGCTCATCACTGATGCTGATGACTAAAGCATGCATCCAAAGTAATAAACACGTAATGCACACCAATTTATAAAATGAATTCTCTTGATCCTGAAAATGATAAATCAATTAGAAACTGATGCTTTGTTACCACTATCACTACCAGTCCTCATTCTACCAGGACAGCCAAGAAAGATAGGAACAGCATCAATAAAACCAGCGGCAGGTAGCTTCTGTGTTTAGGATGCACTTCTCTTTTAGACCACCATTACTTAGGAACATTAGAATTACATTTTTACATTAGAAAATATGGCCTTTAAAAAAATAAAAACAAATCCAGTAATATATTCTGCCATTTCATGAACACAATCTCATATTTCACTACATCTTTCCTGCCTTAGCAAAAACAAATGTTTTTTTCCTACCTCAACTTGCAGCAAAATATCTATGATAACGTCAGAAATGGAAGAATCCCCTTCTACTTTGGCAGAGCATAGAGACAGTTGTCGAACGAGACTGCCCAGTTCCTTGTAGTGGGCAGGAATCTGCTCATCTGTTTGATCTGTAAACTGATTGGCAAATGCCTGCAAGGTTCGTACAGCTCCTCTGTGCGCTGCTGCCAACCTGGATACTGCTCGAGACTGGAAAAATGAAAAATAAATAAATGCTTTAATAACTACAGTTTCTATGAATACTTATACTATTGGAAGAATTGTTGCTGAAATTTCATGCAGAAACACTCAGGGTTGGAATAATTTTGATTGATATTAAGCCATTTGTGAGACAAAACAGGCATTGAAGTAATCTACTCAAGATTCCTCACAAGAGTACTCCTATCAATGTCATGCTGGCTTCAGGTAAAACAGCCTGGGTATAACAGGTCCTGATGTTTCTACTACCTGTGCCAACACAGAACTCTAGTCATCCACAGTTGGCTGGACCCTAATGTGCAACAATTCCACAAACAAGAATATTCTCAGTCCTCCGGGTTTTGTTAAAGAAGAAAATACAGGTGATCGAAAAAGCAAAAGAGAACAACAGGGCAACATTGGCCAGACTGTAGGCATGATCTCAGCCGTCCTTCTGAAAGGTGCTGGGCAGAGAAGAAAATCAGAAAGAAGGCTTGGTAAGACTGTCATCAACCAGAAGTTTTAAAAAGCAGTCAAGAGTAGAACACATTGTTACTGCAAAAAGGAATTGGAATGAAAAAGGAACTAGAAGCCACATAAACGCAGAAGACCAACCACGTTCCTCTCATTTACTGCAGATAAGAACTGAGGAGAAGAGGGAAGCAGCAAAGGCAGTATCAGGCCAAGTGAGCTATACTTCTCTGACAATGAGACAAAATGTGTAAGATACAAAGGAAATCTCCTTTCTGGAGAGGGCTCAGCTGCACCCTAGACAATCAAACTCAATTATCTAGAAAACTCTGTCAATCAGTCACTTACAGCCTGAAGGATAATTACATCTTACCTTTTTAGTATGTTTGATTGTATGAGGACTCAGTTTCTCTATATCATCCTGAATTTCTTTTACCTGATTATCAAGAAAGCAGATAGAGAGGAGCAAGTCAGTCAGAATTAGTTCAATGTCTATAAATGAACAATAGAGGTTCACTGTGACATCTGAGTGAAAGTCCAGATTTTCCAACAGTGATGCTCACCTCTCTGTCCAGCCATGAGGGAAATTAGTCACACCATTCAGATCTAAACTATGGAAGTTCAGAGATAACCTGATTGAATTTCTCTTGTTTCAGTTAGTTTCTGTCAAATTCATCACAACAAACTAAGCTACTATGCATCCCAGTTTAAAATTATGGTTCCTACCTGTTGCTGGAGCACATACAGCATCCGAGCTGACCGTGCAGCTTGTTGCTGTCTCCTAATGCAAAGTCGCTGCTTGTTTTCAGGATCGAGAAGTTCTCTATCTCTTCCTAAAAAGCACAGAATATAAAGTTTTATATCTTAGTTTAACCTGTGAAAATCCCAATTAAGCCATGACAACAGACATAACTTAGTAATAAGCCTCTTCCATGCAGAACCAAATCACACATTTGTGGGGGTTCCTTTAACAGTAATGCAAGTTAGTTATTGTAAACTCTACATCCTGTTTCTATTTAGAATTTTACTAAACAGTCTCATACAATATAGCTCATTAGTTACTTAAAAAATCACGTGACCCTTAGTTTTATGACAAAGTTGCAGATAAAGCACTCAAAATTAGGAATGGTTAAACCTCCTGCTAGTTATTACAAAAGAACCAATTGCTTAAGCTGGCTAGCTACTCTACCTTTTATCTACTTTTCAAAAAAATAGATGGTTCTCAAAAATCCAGACATAAATATGAATTCTAATCCAACCCAAAAAAATGGGGAAAAAAAATCAACGAACTAGTGTACATTTATATAACATAATTACTGTTCAGTCTTACACCTTTTTTAATAATTTCTTCGATTTTCTGGACATAGCTCCTCAATTCTTTTTGCAGACGCTGGACTTCCTGAATATTTTTAGGTTCTTTTTTATTTAAATTTGGCTTGGGGCCTGGTCTTGTGTCATGGGTGGGTGGAGAGTCCGAAACAGCGGGTGTTGGCTTTCCCTCCTTAACTACGCAGAGATAAATGTTCGCATCTGAGCTGGCAGACTCCCCTTGGGAAGGCTGGTCGAGCCTCTGCTGACATGTCAAGCGAGTCTGAGACTTCAGGGCATTTTTATTTTCTCGACTTACAAATACGTCAGTCTTCTGCTGTTGTGATTTCTGGGTCCACAATGGTTTACTGACCACATCTCCAAATACCTGCTGTTTCACTTGTTCTTCGAAACGTCTTTGTTTGATGTCCCTTTTTGCCAGCTGAACAGCCAATTTCAGTCTCTCTTCAGATACCACTGAGAACATCCCAGAGCTTCTCAGGCTGGGGTCCTCACTTCCAACTAGATTTCTCTGATCACTGGATGCCTTCAGTTTTTCTATTATAATTGGACGGGGGTGAGAGAATCTGAGAGCCAAGTTCTCTGGAAGTGCAGGAACATTTCTATTAAACTGGAGCTGTTCAAAGTGTAAAAAAACCCTGATGTTACACAGAATACTATACACAGGTGATTCAATTCTGTCATGATGGCACTGTTTAGGATTTGTGCTGAACACGAGACTAACAGCACACCAATGTTTTCATTCTTGCTAAGCAGTGCTCACACAGGTTGAGGCCTTTTCTGCTCCTCACCTGCTCACCAGCAAGTAGCCTGGGGGTGGGCAAGAAGCTAGAGAGGAAACAACTGGATGACTGACCCTATCTGACAAAAGGGATATTCCACACCCTGTGGCATCATGCTCAGCAGTAAAAGCTGCAGGGAAGAAGGAGAAAGGGGAGACTGGTGACAGCATTTGTCTTCCTAAGTCACTGCTAACATGCTGAAGTCGTGGAAGTGGCAGAACACCTGCCTGCTGATGGGATGTAGAGAATGAATTCCTCATTTTGCTTTGTTTGTGTACACAAACAGGAAAGCATTTGCTTTTCCTGGTAAACTGCCTTTATCGCAACCCATAACTTTTCATACTTCTCTCCTTCCAGTTCTCTTCCCCATCCCAACTGGGAGAGAGTGAGCAAGTGGCTGCATGCTCAGCTGCCTACTGGGACTGAACCACAACAGACAAGTAAGAATAATTACAGATATAGTTTTTGATCTCTACCCTTACAAAAGCACAGTGTCAAGATTATGTGTGACAGCATGAGGAAAGCTAGTATGACACTCCCTGCTGGGCTGTCTCACAAAATGGGTCAAAATCATCTTTTTGTTACAATCACAAACAAAAGGAATTCAGCATCGCTCCAGAAGGTAAATGGTACCTGTGCTTGTAAAGCCTTAGCTTCATTCCTGTATCGCTGGGTGCTGAATGCAAACGCATCATCAGGCACCGCTGTCTTGCTCGGCCCCATCGCATCGGCTTGAGAGCAAACCCCGCTACTGTCCCTTGCTTGTGATCACAGCTGTGAATGCGAGAACAATAAACCGTTATTTCAGACTCGCAAAAGGAATCCCGGGTCTGACGTGAGTAACAGAGGGAGAACCAGCCCGAGGAGCCGCGGAGAGGAGATCGGGGCGGCCTCTCTGCAACCGCCCAGGGCCCGCGGCTGCTGCCGCTCCGCGCCCTCACGGCGTCCCGGGCGGTACCGGCACCGGCGGGCCCCGGGCGCTGCCGCAAGGGAGAGAGGCGGGAGGAAGGAAGGACGGCCCGGGCCGCGCCGGGACCCACCAGGCGCCGTTCGAACCCGGTCCCGCCGCCGCCGCAGGGGCGGCCGGGAGAGTGCGGAGCTACGGCGGCCGCGCAGGCTGGGCCGGGCGGAGCTTCCGCCGCTGCCACCATGGGCTGGGAGGAGAGGCAGGTCCGCGGATACCCCGAGTTCGTGCGGACGGCGCAGAGCTACCACGGCCGGCCCATCTTCGCGCTCTTCTGCGGCGATAAGGACGCCGAGGGCAGGAGCTGGTGTCCTGACTGCGTGACGGGTGAGGCCCGTGGGGGGAGTGCCCTGCCTGCGGCATGGGTCGCGTCGGTCCTGGGGGAGCCGGAGAGGCCCTGGGTGCCTTTCCGGAACATGCTGGGCGGGCACAGCAGCCCCAGTCGCAGCGCCGGTCCCAAGCTCCAGGCGCGGTTTCCCCTGGTGAACTGAACGGGCTGTGCGGGCTGTGCCCCTTTCCGTTACCCACATGGAACGGCACGGGCTGTTCGCGAAGGCTGGTACACGGCCCAGCAAACAAACAGGCATGCGTCCTACAGTCAATTTCACCTATGCTGCACGTGTCGAGGCGCAGCGGTGCCCTCCCCGACGGTGTCCGGCAGCAGCAGGTGAAGGCAGTTCTCAGAAATCATCGCACCGAACCGCCTGGGTTGTACATGTCTGAGCACGAGTGGAGGTGCGTTATGGAACCGTCACCCTGCAGAATGGTGGGCGCCGTGCCACACCCAGGACGGGACAGAACAGAACGAGTGTTTTTCTTCCACGTTAGAGAAGAAATTGGCCTTTACTCAAACACAAGTCCAGTCAACGTTCGAGCATGTAATAAACTCTGAAAAACTTGTGGATAGCCAGGTGAAACGAAATACAGATCTCTAATTAAAGCAGACAGAACATTAATTAGCAGCCTTGCTGGTCCAAGTAAAACCATGTGATTCTGTAGCACAAGTATTAAGTACTAACAAATTTTAAAAATTGTTTTCTAGCTGAGCCAGTTGTGAGGAAGGAACTTCATAACCTGCCCGATGAGTCAGTTTTCATCTACTGTCTAGTAGGAGATAGAGCCTAGTAAGTAACTGAATGCTGACAAATGTGATAACTTTGTTCTGGTGGTGGACTGGTGGTTAACCTGTTGAAAAAACTGACTGAGCTGTCCTTTTCTGTAAGGAATCAATCATTTTTTGAGGTCTTCACCATCTCTGACATGACCTATCTGCATGCTTGTTTTGAGAAGGGGGTTGGGAAGGTGTGAGGCAAAGCTCTTTGAATCATTTTGAAGCTATTTTAACTTCAATATGCCCCTCTACAAGCTGTGCTTAACGCCTTCTTTCTGAACAGCTGGAAGGATCCCAACAACGAATTCAGGAGGAATCTGAAACTAACAGGAGTGCCTACACTACTTAAATATGGAACAGTAAGTGATTTGTTGTATGTTCTGGATCTACAGGCATTGAGATGGGGACCTGGCAGGAGTTCAGGGCTGTAAATGAATTAGTCAGGTGTATTCTCTGAGAACCCTCTCTTGTTCAAGGAGACCAGAGCATTCTGAACAGCTCTTCTGCTCCCTGTTCCTCACTCAAACAGTTCCTCAAGAGAGAACCATTCTGCTTATTGTGTCATGTCTACAATAAACGTGCAGTAAAGGGAATATGTACACTTGGCTCATAGTGCTTGAGGGGTTGAGAAACTTCTTAGCTACATATTTTTAACGTTCCTGATTTGCAGCTTCTCAGCTTTTGAAAAATCCAAACGCTGAACTACGGGAGTGAAACAAGTTACGAGCAGTACACTCCACTCAGACTGCAGCTCAAGTTGTAACTTGTACATGTTAGTTAAATTAGCAGTTACTTTCTTAGAAATGCCTCTTCCAAGACCAGAAAACCCTCAGGAATGTTTCAGTTGTTATTACCCTTCTTGCTCCACCCCCACTACCTCACTCCCCGGGACAATAGTTGCTGGATGTGGCTAATGTTAGCTTGTACAGATGGCTCTTGGCTAGAACAGGTTTTTTAATTGCCCCTAAAACATGTGAACTTTTCCTTTCAGCCTCAGAAGCTGGTGGAAGAAGAATGTTTTAAAGCAGAGCTTGTGCGTATGTTGTTTACTGAAGACTAAAGCCCTCACTAGTCAATCATTGATGAAGACGGTAATCTCAATTACTGCAGTGTCCTTTCAAGGAATCACTGACCTTTGTTAAAACTTTCATGATTGATTACTTCGGATTAGTCAAGATAAATGTAATTAAATTCTGATTTACACTAAAATCTTACAACAAAAATCTGTATCTTTCCTTTCATGAAAAAATAAACTTGAGTTTGTGAACAACCTCTTCTCAAAGGAGCTGAGCTCAAGTCAGAAACTGAGATTAGCCTGCACTTACTGAAGAGTAACTGCTAAATTACAGTGAGTAAGGAGGAAGGGGAGAAACAGAAAAACCTCCTTCCTAAGCCTGACCACATAATTACTGAAACTGTTAAGATAAATTTTCAATGCCAAAGATGTTTAATGGCTTATCTGTTCAGTCCAAGTGTGAAAAGGTGGTGGCTGACAGCTGCAGTGTCACTGATCACATGTTAATGGTTAACAGCTGGGAGTACCTGCTCCTACAAGGGCAGGAAATACAACATGAATGCACCAGAAATACAGTCTGAAAATATGAAAATTAAAACCCTGGCAGCTGCCAAGAGCTATGTTCTTACAATAAAAACTATATAGGAATAAATAGCAAATGCTTCTCCAGTACTTTAAGCAATGACATGTTTCCCCATACACACTTCTCATTACATGGAGTGTAAAGAGACTCCAGAGCAGCCACCAGTGGACGGGCAGAGGCCAAGATTCAAGGAAGCTGAGTTTAATGGAACAGAGACAGCTACAGCTTGTTTCCCTCTCTATCTGCAGAGTTTATCAGCACCTGTCTCTGCTCCACTCCCCAGTCCTCACCTTGTACACTCAATTTCTATCTGTATGACATGCTATAAGGAAAACTGCAAAACTCCCATCAACAATGACTGCCAGGGAAACAGAAATGACAAGTAATAGCTCAGCTTGGTTTCAAGGAAAAACTGCACAATTTCAACTTTGTCTGTCATCACTTCACCTTTGCTTGTCCCAGAGCTGTAAGTAGCAGGGAGTTCTCAGTGACACTTTAAGACACATCATTATTCTCCAGGAAAAAGGCTTCCTAGGAACAGCCTTTAGAGCTACACTTTTTTGTAGATACTTAGTAAGTAACAAATCTAGGTTTTGTTTTCAAAATCAAGAGGAATCAATAACTATTGTAGTAAAGCTCTTACAAAACTATCCATGCTATAAAATAAATTGCAGATGTTTATTAGTCTTTAAAAGAGTTGATGAAACAAAAACAACCCCAGTCAACTGATAAATTCAAATAAAAGGGACACACATCCAGAGCCAAACTTACACAAGGGTTCATTCCTCTCCTGTAAATACTTCACTAACACAAAGTACACCTTATCATCACTACTCCACGTGCTTTTCATTTTACAGAGGTGTTGTTTTGTTGCTGCTGCTCAGCCAGTGCCTGCTGGAGACGCATCCTTTTCCGGGAATAGTGCTGCCAGTGGAGGATCTGTTGCTCATCAATAAATTTGGCACACTGAGCATTGACCAGTTCTTTGCGGAAATGTTCATACTGGAGCAGCTCTAGCATATGCAAACATTGAGGATACCTGGATTAAAAATAAACACTTTAATACAGGTTTTTACAAGGGACGCTAAATCTAGAGTCCCCAGTACTTCTGTGGGTCGTTATTTTAGTTTTGACTTGTATGTGCTTTACCCAAGCATGAAACCACTTCAGCCTGCACGCTGTGACTTGGTAACTGCAGCATCAGGCCAGGATGAGTCCTGTTCCATTTATAAATGCACATTCCTGCTTGCTTAGAGTAGCTTCCCCAATGGCTTGGTTTGATAGACCAAATCTATAGCAATTACAATGCCTGTTTCCAGAGTCCAGTTAAAGGAGATGACCAAAACCATTTTCCCAAAAACTGAAGGAATTTGCACACTTGCAAAACCACAAAATCACCTTTTGTCTCATATAAGCATCAATAATGCAAAATTAATCTTAAAATGCACTTACTGCTTTTGTACCCTAAAGTTCAATAGTTTGATTTTAAACCAATCCAAAGTGCAGATTAAGGCTTTAAAGGAAGATTCTGTGCAAAACTCACGAATTTTTTATAATTTTGCCCATTCCTGCTAGCTGTGGACTATTGGAAACAGGAAAATATACGCTGCATATAACTATAATATTGCATAATCTATGTTGCAGGGAAGACAAAAATAACATTACAGACAGAAATGAAACCCTGACATGCTACTGTACAGTATGTAAAATGAGGTCAATGCCAAACCATTAAAATGCAGAAACCTAAGGGAATTTAGCACTTACTTCAGGTATTTTGCATATTCAGGTTCTTTCCAATAAAGTAAGTATTTAAGATAATTTACAAAAGCTTTATCTTTGAAGTAGCCTCTTTGTGCAAGAACTGAAATAAAAAGACAAATAAGGAATTGTCAGTTACAGATGAGTGGAAAAAAATCTGCACACTTGAACAAATTCACGAAGTCAAAACCTTCTGATTACAATCAAATTTCAGTAATTTATATTATTTGGCAAATAAAAAAAATGGGGAAAAATAAGATTTTTGTGTCAACAAAATAATAGATTAGTTTCATCTCCTTTACAGTTTGTATCTTTCATTGAATGGAACAGCTTTTTGAAACAAGAACTTTTTGACTGTAGCATCAAAATTAGCAGAGAGTTATGTCTAGTACCTGAAACTACACATATTAGTAAAATTCTGTTTAGAGATAAAGGAATGCTGTTAACTTGACATTACTGTTTAATAACAGACTTGAACTTGTTATTTTTTTCCTCCACCAAATAAATGGGGTTTTTTTGCATTCCAACCAACAAAAGGCTTTGCATTAAAAAAAATAATAATCCACCTGTTAAACAAATTATTTACAGACTACTTTTATGCTGTGAAAACCCCTTTTCTTTGATTAGTCCTCTCTCTATGTTTAACATTACCAGAAACAATAAACATCATTAAACCATATTAACTCCTCAGGGTCCTGGTATTTACTTTAAGTACTCACAGTTGAGGTAATTTGGATTTGCCAGACATTGAACAAACTCCAGCTCCAGCTGGAATCGAAGTCGATTTCCTGTATCATCTGATTCAAGAAAAAAACAGTAAGAATTAGACCCACATAACAGATTTGAAAGTAATCGCGGTCGATGTGTCACCCGGGACTAAAGCGGCCTGGGGGTGGGCGAGGGCCACGGCCGGCGGCAGCGAACCACCCGGAGGGGGCCGGCCCGGTCCGGGCAAGTACGTGAGAGGCCTTCTCGGGGCCGCGGGCTCGGAGCGGCCCCAGCGCCCGTGCGGCGGCCCCTCCCGAGCAGCGAGCTCTCGGCCTGCGCGGTCCCGTCAGACCCGGCGCTCCGGGGGCCTGGGAAGCTCCGACAGCGGCCTCGACACCGGCCTCACGGGCTCCTCACCGGCTCCTCACCAGCCCCTCACCGGCCCCGTCCTGGCCCCACAGCGTCCCGCACCTGCGTCCATGTCCGGGGCGCGGACAGCAGATAGCGGCGACCGCCCCCTCCGCCACGGGCCCGGCGAAACGCAGCGCTAAGCACGCTGGGAACGCAGCGGCTGTTGCCCAGCAACGGCCACGGAGACGGGACGGCGCGGAGGCAGGGCGGAGGCGGGGCGGGGCGGAGAGCAGGCGGGGCGCGGAGGAGGCGGG
>VZTH01003977.1:36857-89244 GCA_013397815.1 Aleadryas rufinucha
CGGAGAGGCGGCGGCGGGGGCGCGGAGAGGCGGCGGCGGGGCGCGAGCGCAGAGCGGTCACTTTGGCGCAGGGTCCCTCCCGCGGTGAGTGTTCATTCCCGGCCGCAGCCGGGTGCTGACACATCTGTCCTTCGCACTCGTCCCTAGACACTGACACGGCGTGGTTATAAATGCTGGTTATTTCAAGTGTTGGGTTTCCCGACCCAAGAGTCCCGCCGGGAGCCGCGCACTGCTCGGAGCGCTTCCCTCGTACCTGTTCTGCAGAGAAGCCTGCAAACACTCGGGTGTCGGGAGCTGAGAACAGCTGACACCATTCCCTCGCTCCCGCGGATGAGGGAGCAGCTCCTGCTGGGTTACAGCAGCAGGGCACCGAGTAGCTGCTCTTGGAAAGAGTATCAGAGATTCCAATATCGAAATAAATCTCACACTGAATATGGCACTGTACAAATTCCTTCCTTCTCACGGTGCTCCGCTGCAGCTCACGGCAAACTCCAAAGAACTCAGAAATCATAAAAATACAAACCAATGTATTTTTAACAGACCAACTTTCAGTATTACATCAGTCGCTTTGTCCTGACGACGTCACTCACCACCGTCCTGCGGCAGCCTCCAGCCCTGGGGAATTTCACTATCAGAGGGGAAAAAACCCAGTCACACACGCGCTGCTTGTGCCAGGGGGACCCAGTGCAAGGACAGAGTGACATTCCTGGGACTGCAGCTCCTACGACTCTTCCCGAACATGAACATTCCTTCTGACAGAAACAAGGGTAGTGTTTTGTCCGTCTGCCACAGAGGCCAGTCACTCCCAGAGCCATTAGAAGGTGGCTTTGGGGTCAGTGTTCTAGGCATGTTTTTTCCCCAGATAACCCTTGAGCTGGGAAGGATAAGAAAAGGGTGAATTTTTGTTTGTATTTGCAGAACATTCATTTTAGCTTTGTACTAGACAAAGCCACTGTTCATCACTTCCAGAGCAAAAGGAAGTGGAGAGAGTCAAACCCAAAATACTAAACTGTATTTAAAGTTTAATGGTAAATAAACTGGTATATTATTTTCTTTCTGCATACTGGACAAAGTTTGAAGCTTTGGGCTTTGTTTTGTTTTTCATAGTAACTTTACAGTCAGCCAAGGAGATTTCTGTCAACTTCTGCACTTAATTCTTCATTAACTAAAACACAATTGTCTCAGAGTAAAACCATTAATAAGCAAATGCTCCATGAGTGAGCAGGAGCAGCAGTGGAAGCAATCTTTACAGACTTACCCAAAACCCTTCTCATGTCTTCCTTTTTTGTTGTTTAATTATTTTCTATTTTCATT
This sequence comes from Aleadryas rufinucha, assembly GCA_013397815.1. NCBI lineage: Eukaryota > Metazoa > Chordata > Aves > Passeriformes > Aleadryas > Aleadryas rufinucha. The sequence continues at coordinate 38,172 of VZTH01003977.1, forward strand.
TGTTGAAGTATTTTTGGCATCCAAGTTAGCAATTTTCTATAATACTATCTTTTCCTATGCAGTATTATTTTTTCCCCTGGGAACTGGGTTACAAAAACCATATAAAAAGGATGTGTGCATAGTTTTTCTTAATAAAAAAGGTTGCTTTTTTAGACAACATTTTAGTGGTTGTGGAATACTACTATTACTATATCAAAACATAACAAGTCACTCCCCAGTAAACACAGACTTTGGGCTAAAAGAAGAGATCAAATAGATCCCACGTGTCTGCATTGCTATTCTAGAATGTGATTTCTCTCCCAACTTCAGAGGAGAGAATCCTAAAAAAGAATTGGTCACAAAAATAAATTACTATGTAGGTTTGCCAGAGTTAAGTCAAACATCTCAATTCTTGTTCATCAAAACTAGGAACAAAATTGAAAATCAGGATTTTAGTATACTAACTGAGAACATTCTCTAAGAAAAGTTTGAATTTTTTTCTGTTTTTAAATGTCAGGTGAGCCAAACTTGCAGGATATGTGTTAATATAAATGTGAGCCAGGGATTTGCCTTATTGTCATAGAACCAGGATGACATCAGTTTCTCCTTTCATAGAGACTAGACTGCTGTCATTGCTGTTGCCTGCCCAGAAATGTGATGGTTTATGACAATAAGTGTATCTTAACTCATTAGAACTGGGATAGAGACACAGCTCTTAAATGGAACCATTTCTGGGACCTGAAGCCACCAAGGTTTTATGAGACACAAGAGAAAATCATGTCTTGTCTGGCATGCTGCTAGATCTTGAAGGTGAACACTGAGGAAGTGAGATGCTACAAAAGATTCCTCTGTGACACCACAGTGCAGTGCATTTGCATCAGAGAGAAAAGAAGGTCCAGCAATTTCATCACTGAAAACTGATCAAGTGAGATGAAAGTTTTTACACCCAGTGCATGAAACCCAAGACATCCCCTTTTGTTCACCCATTCACCCACTGCTTTGGAATGGAATGCAAACTGATATTAACATGGACAACATCTGACAGGATTTTACCCATAGAATGCAAGACAGCTCCTGTAGACTGGAGAGCATCCTGCTTCAAATATGGTTAAATAACAGAGAACAGAGTATGCATTATGTTATATTTATAACAAGCCGGCACAAAGTCTGCAATTTTTTTACTCCAATGCTATAATTGTAATTCAATAGAAACAAGATCATAGTTTTCAGTGACTAAAACAATTGCCAGAACATATTTAATTAAAGGCTTAACTCTTCACTGAGTTCTCTTTTTTGAGGTCAAGAAACTGGCAGGTAATGTGCATTTCAGAAGCCAGCCAATGACAGTCGTGGTGGAACCACTTCATCTGCAGATGCCGAACACCATTCAAGCGAGCTGCAGATTGGATGAGATAGTGTAAAGGGACTGGTTTATTGAAGGCACTGGCACATGTACTTCTGTGACTATGGTACTCCTCTAGCTTCAGACAAACATTAGAAATCAAAGATAAATTCAAGATTAAATGTCGTGTCAGAAAGCATTTTATGTTTTCCATTAATAAGTTGGTTAAAAATATGTCAGGCTTCTATTAGGACACCTGGACAGCAGGTGAATTTGAAATCAGCCATTTGCCAGGAGCAATATGCATTGACCTGAGAGCAGTGGTCTTCCCAAAGATACTGCCACTGTTTGGAGCCCTTCCTAAGGTCCCCTAAGGAAAAGAATTCTGCAGGGAGTCAGGATACATGGGGCCTGATCTGGAGGAACTCTTATTCTGTTGAACACCAAACAGGCCAGAAACAACTAATTCCCAGTAATGAAGGAATGTAAAACTTCTCAAGGCCAAGATACGTAGACAAGTTTGCAGAACAATAAACTGAACGTTATCTATTTTATAATGATTACAAATATGATTAATTTCACTTATTTTCATTATATTTTAGATTAGCATTATCGTTATGTTATTCTCCAAATAACACTTCAATAATGAGGCAGTTTGAGCCACTTTCTATGCTATTTCATTTTTAAGTTCTACCGTGGCACTGAGCAGAAGGGTGTAGGGAAAACACCAGAAGGAATTAAGTATAAAACTAAAGGAATCATTGGCATGAATTTGTAACTAATGAAGAATTAATCTCCTTTATTTTAGAATAAATTTAGAATGTGTTCAGCAGATAAGAAATAAATAGTTAATTTGGTGCTGAAATAGTAGGTACACTCATATAGACTAGCACTACAGTCACTTTTATGAAGAAAGGCATGGTCTCCAATAATGGAAATATGATTGGTGGGATTCCTTCTTACTGGCAAGTAGAACTAAGCACTCTGTCCAGTCATCTACAACCTCACCCATTCAGGATGAAAATAACTTTAATTCTTGGTCATTGCAAAGGTGGTGCACAAATAGTCAGAGTTTCACAGATGCCTACATCAATATTTAGCAAGAATATAAACCCTCTCTTTAGCTGCATGCTAGTCAACCTGCCAGTGCTTAGAGCAAGATTATACAGCATTTGTGCAAACAAAAGTGCTGATTTCCTTTGGAGCAAATCTAAATATATCTCTCATGACAAGGCTCATAACATTTGAACACCAGACCCACAGTAGAGTATGCTGGAATTAAGTCTAACACATAAACTTAGTAACATGAAGTAACCTGGAGCTTTTAAGCACACAACAGTGTAAAGCACACCTTACCATGTTATTTGCACTACATTCCACTTGCTTTCTGTATTGCAGTTAAAAATATAATTAAAGTATTTAGAGATTAAATGCCACAAACCAACAGTTTATCTGGGGTGGTTTCTTCAAGCTCTCTTGTTTCCTTGCCCATGTATTACAATTATTAATATCTCTGGGTTTTAGCAGTTTTTCCCAGCTCAGAGAGAACAGTCTTTCTGTTTTTCAATCTACTCCTTTTCCTAGGCCACATAGCTGGGAACCACAATCGAGGATACCATTTTCTTCTGCTGGGAATGCCAATGTCAACTCCATTCCTTGCTCTGAAAGGCTCATTTTAATATTTTGGAAAAGAGAGAAAGATGAAAAAATCATTGCCAAGCTTTTTCCTAAATCACAGCACACTCCTGGCAACTGCTTTGCAAGTTTCCTGCAGGATGTCATAGCTGTTCAGCAACAATTTTTCCTGTTGTCTTTCACCTACAGTTAATAAGTGCCACTAACAGTCCCACGGAATGTTTAATAGCTCCTGTGCAGAGCAGTTCAGTAGAGGAAGCTGTTATTCACAGGTTGTTCTTTCCAGTCAGGGAAAAGGCATCTATACCATGAACGTTCAGAAGCAACAAGAAAGACAAACATGTATCTTGCCCATGCTTTGAACAGCAGTATTCCTGAAATCTATTCCTGCTTCTGGAAGAATAGCCAAAACAGGCTTTACTCATGCAATTTCTTGCTGTGCACAAAAAAAAAAGAAGAAAAAATTCTGATTTTCCTACATTTCTGATTTCTGACTGTATAGCCAAGGCAAAATATTGAAATAAAGTAGAAACTTCCTCCAGAATAATCATTCCTTAATTCAAAGATTGTGTTAACTTTGTTTCTGGTGGAAATTTGATCTTCAGCTGGCTTTCTAAAACATTTGCTAAGACCCAACCCAAGTTATTGTTCTCAAAGAATAGCTCACAAAGGAAACTACAATAAATTAGATTTAGTATCTGGAACATTCAGTTCTTTCAAGAAATGATTTGTCTATAAAAAATGTTTTATGAACATTATGATGAGGCTCACACTCTGGCCTGAAACAGCTTTTGAAACTCACTGAAGTGCCATATGCCAAATAAGACTGGGAAATAATTTTGTGTGGGTAAATAAAGCACTGAAGTAAACTGGGGAAGCATAATATCTTTTCTCTGACAGAAGAAACCGTCTCTTTCTTATGGCCAGAATCTACAGTCTTAGATGTAAATCTACATTTACACCATAATGAATGGGCAGCTATTGACTAAGTGCTCCAGAAAAACCTAAATGGGCAAAAAATAGTTTCAGTATAGTCAGGTCTATTTTTAAATAACTGCCAAACCTTGTATTAAGTAGTCCCTAATCACCTCAGGGCAGCATGGTATGCCTGCCTTTACTCTGTGCTCCCAATGGTGAGGGCTGTTCTTCCCTCAGAATTTCTCTGCCAAGCAGAGGCTGTCTGCAGAGCACGGCAAACCCTCTCTGTGCCACAGATCCTTCACACGGGGGCCAGCAAAGATACACAAAGGGGAAGGTCTGATCTGATGCAGAATAGCTGCCACTGGGATGGTTCTTCTGAGCAGAGGAGAATCAGCACCCTGCCACTAAACCATGCAGACAAATGCTGAGCCCAACAAGTCTCTTGCAGCAGACTGGTAGCCTTGTGGTGCAAGGTACAAAAGTGTTGAAGACCTCTAAATGGCACAATGAGATTGATCAGACTTGTCTGAAGTCACACATTTATTCACCCACACTGGAAAACATTGTGAAAACTCTGTCACTTGATCCAAGTGCTCAGGATTCATTACTACCCACTTCTTCACATATTTAGCACAGACATTTGGGGGGAAAAAAAGATGGGAAGTATCTAAAAATGTATATGATATGTCATTACTAAAAAGGAAGAGGCGGTGTGTTAAGGAACCGCTGCCGCATTTTGGCTAGGACAGATTCAGTGATCTATTTCTTTTTCTGGGCTGATTTTCACCAACTGTCCAATTCCAACTTTTGTCAGGAAATGTTGGGTTTGGCTACAACCAGGTCATTGTTCTTTCAAGTGGTAACACACCTGAGCTGGAAAACAAAGGCTGAATAAGCCAAAGACTGAGTTCAAATGAGATCAGAACTCAGCTGGAATGCACTGCCCGCTGCTCTGAATTCAGTGGGTAACACCAAAAAATCCAAACCGCTTTTCAGCTTGGGGACTCCTTCTTGATCATATAGAGAATGCTGAAAGGTTGTTCTTCTCTATTTCACAGATCTAGGTGTTCAACACATGGGCAGGAAATACCTTTGTTCTCCCCTTGTGTGTTTTCTTGTAGTTCGGTCATTCATGAACTCATTCATGATTGTGACACCATCCCCAAGCACCAGTACATTGTGGGAACAAGTTTGCACACTGGTACATGACCAAGCAGGAGCCCTGTGCGACAGCAACCCAGATCATGACTCTGCAGGTTTGAGACACTCAATATTTGCAGAAACAGCATTAGCAACTTGGTATTTTGGTAAATTGGTATTTTGAGAGAAGGGAAAAGCCAAGGATCCATCGAGAGTGGGCAGAAAATAAGAAGGCATTAATTTAGCTCCTCAGAGGGAGCACTGCCAGCTGTGCTGCCAGCTGGCCAGCTGACAGACTCACTGACCACGAGGAATCAGAGTCTGCCCTCGTATGGTAAAATGGGAACTGTTTGCTCGCTCAGGGTGGCTGAATAACCCGCCCTGACAAAGCCCATACTGAGGATCCTCCCATGTTTTCTGTGGGTGCTGGGGCTGCGTGTTTTAAAGTGGGGGACAAAGGGATTCTTTTATGCCACCACCTTAGGACTATCACAACTTCTGCATCTAAACCAATAATCCTTTGATGAGCAACAAAATAAATGCCATGCCCGTTAAGTTTCTATCATGATACTTGTCCTGCAGTGCTGAACGGGCTGTAAATCAGCTCCAGTCACAAAGCAATTGTCCTTGCATTGTCCATTGTAAGTAACGTGTATTTACTCAGGGCACTGGAACAGGACACCATGCATGCTTGATTCTGAAGAAAAGCCTGTTTGTGCCTGCTATATTGGAAAGTTTGTGCAACATTAATTCTTAAAAACTGGTTGTATTTCTTAGATTCTTAAAATCCTTTACTCTGAAATGAATGAGACAGTTAGTAGGGTATACCACCTAATTTGGTCCCACCTGAGCATCTTCAGAGATGCACAGCTGAGTTATCACTTAGCTGATGAAAGAAGAGAAACCACTAATATTCAGGTCTGAAGACACTTAAGAGTGGTGTCCAAATCTCTGCTTTGCATTGTTCACTGCAGTGTGTACCCTCCTGGATCTTACTGGAGCAACACCATGCTACAGTGGAAGCTAATGCAGAAACAAGTGGTCCACTATATTACACAGGAAACAATCCATGCTGGAGGACAGACAGTTCTAGAAAGTTTTTATTTGCCAGGCTCTAATTATGCAACCCACCCATTTAAATTAATATGAATCAATCACAGGATGTCATAAAGTGTCTCAAAAAGAAACTGCTATTAACAGTTCAGAGAGGTGACACATCCAATACATCAGTCACAATAAACCCAACACTCTTTATTACCCCACATGCACACTTCCCCTGGCCCAGCACTCCTGACCATCAATCACCCTGTGTGAATGTTGATGAAAATAGCATTTGCTTCCTTCCTGTCCAGCAACAGAGTAAAGCTCTTCCCTAGCTGAGGTGAGGGCAATTTCTCCCTTTCAAAAAACTTTCAGAACATTCTTTTCTGCAAACAGGACAGTGCAGTGTCTGTCTTATAGCTTTTAGCTGGAACTGGTTTTAGAGGAGCTTTGGTCTGCATGAGCTGAGATAGCCAAGCTCAGTGTCATCTACTCATGCAAGCTCCCCTGTATCTTGCTTGTAAGACAGAGCAGAGCAAGCACCTTGTATCTAGCAGCAATAACATGTTCTCACACTGTGAAGTCCATCAGAAAGCAGAAAAAGTCCCTTTCTCAAATGCATTTAGATACCTAGAGATGCAAATCAGCACTAAGTGGTGACTGCCAAAGGACAGAAGGTGCTGAGCTGTTCCTGGTTTCACTTTCTTCAAACAAATACTGTGATAAATTTCAAGTGGTGACAAATATCTGTGAGCAAGCCGCTTCTTGGCACTAGAACTGGCCTCTTCCTTAGACAGACCCTGCGAGTGGAAGTGTGTTTATCCACATGCTCCACCATTCCCTGGAAGAAGTATGAGGCTGCACCACATGCAGCCAGCTGGGTAGACAGGGAGCCACTGGTGGCACTCGGGAACAACATTCAGCAGAGAGCTTATGGTGCTATGCACCCTGAAAGAGCACAGAAGAGAAAGGCACAAAAAAAATTCCTGAAGCAGTTTTCTGCTCAAAAAAAGCACCTGGTCATTCTGTGGATAAATATTTCCCTCAGTTTTAGATAAAAATGTATTTTTCTAGTTCCATAAAGAACATTCACATTAATAACAGAACTACTGAATATCCTACACACAATACTATGCTATATGCCAGATCTTCTACACAAAAGTCTATGATTCTATAACTTAACACCTTGCACCCATTATCATGAGGTGGAAAATCAGGACCCTTATGTCCTCACAACACCTTGGTGAGGTAGATATTAGGTGGGGAAATAGGCAAAAAGAGGTGAACTGACTTGCACGGGGGTACACAGCAAGTCTGGGAGCAAAACCCAGGTCATACCCACAGATCCTTCCACTGTAAGACACTGCTTTACCCCCCACCCACCTCCGTCCCCAGGGCTGAAGGAAAAGCATCCATGTACCACTGACAAAGTACACCCAGCCCAACACCAATCATTCTATAGACTACTTCTGTAACAGAAATGGCATAGAGGTTACACACTACTTTTCTCACAAGACATGAATTCCAAAGTACACAACTCCCACTGCTGTCAGCCAGCACAAGCACTAAAATCTAGGCCCCTAATTTTTTCCCAGGTCATTAATTAGAGCTTTTCTCACATCTTGACTTCACTCAAAGCTCCAGAGTTAATTAATAAGGCACATCAGGGGCTAATCCAGGAACTTCTGCAATGTGTGAAGTCCTGTGGGCCACTGGTCATCTCCAAGCTGGCACTCAGAAAACACTGGTTGGCATGTGAAATCACACCTGTGACTGAGAGAAAGGCTCCCTGCCCTCTAATTGCCACAGTGCAAGAAACACAGAGCCAGCCTTAATGCATCGTTGTCCAAGACATCAGCTGAATCATGACCAGCATGGAATTACGTTGTCTCAACCCTCAATAAAGCTGTCTAAATGCAGTGAGACTTGGGAGTGAAAACAAGGCAAGAGACAGTGTGTTGGATGTTGACTTGGAAGGATCCCACCACATGGCTGAGGCCCAACTAAAACATAACATAGCATAACATCTTGTACCCCTTCTTCACTAGACAAGTGACAACAGGAATTTCTCTGTACAGTTGCTGATTTGTGGATAAAAGGAATAGGTAAGGAATGTTCAGCCCCTGCCTGAGCGCAATGTTCAACGCTAATGATTTACAAGTACGTATCAGTGATGTAATAGTTCAAACCATTTGATACAACAGCCTCCCTTCTCTTTATTGAAAGTTTGATAAATCCTAATTCTTGACCTTCATTGGAGGTACAACGGATCACTTGATCATACTTATGATCCCGGCACAGGTACCCTAAGGTTGTATAATTGCAAACACTTTTGGCTCCAGCACAACTGGAGTAAGTTTGGGTTGGTTCAAACCTGAACTAATGTGTGACTGCTGGAAGGCAGCAAACACCCAATACGGGATCTGAAGTGGTGATGAGACTCTATACAGGACTTTAGGCAATAGGGAATATAGTAAGGGTCCTTTCCTTGTTTAACACACGAATTCTTCACTGCTCACTGGTTTGTTGTGCTGTTTGCCCAGGCTGGGAATGTGTCCAGGTCAAACATAGGTCTTCCCCATGTGTTGATGGCCAATGTGACGCAGAAGACTCCAATGATGTTCATCACTATTCCAGATCTAACCTGTGAGGAAAAAGTCCAAACCAACAACAATAAGCAAACACCAGCACAGCAAGTCCAAACCAGCAACACCCAAACACCAGCACAGCAAACTGTAGCAAGGTGTACTTGTACATACACAAGAAAGACAGTCAAATAAATCAAGAAATAGCCACTGTATCCACTGCCTTATGCTCTTGCTTAGGTGGAGATACCAGGGAACACACTGTGCAAAGTCTTTGAGCACTTTGCTATGTATATAACCAATCTAGGAGCTTTAAGGCATATGTTTCAAGTTCTCTTATTAGTTAGAGAACTGCTTATGTCCTCTTCAAGTAGCCAGTTAGAAAACCAGTAATGTTTGTGTGTTCCGCCCAGAACCTGCCCTGTGTGGTCTGGCAGAAAATCAGAGGACCAGAGCCAAGGGCTACTGATTGCTACCTTCTGCTTTCAGCTCCAGTGGAGACAAGGCCTCAGACACTCGCCAAAGCCCCAGAACACTGCAGAGCATGCCTGCACTTTAACCCTTCAAGTTTCAGAGACTTATGACTTGTCAGTTTTTCATTTCACTTGGGCCAGTCTGTATGTCTGCCAAAGCCTGTGAGAAAAGTACTGTTACTTCAGAGATGAAAATTTTTATCACAATAACACTGCAGAAGAGAGGGGCATAGGGGCATAGTTACAGCCTGTAAGAGCTTCCTGGTACTTTGGAAACACTCTGTAAAGAAAATTAAACTCTCACCATATTTCAGGAAGAAAGCAATGGAGAATTTCAAATAAGAGACAAGGCATCTTACCATATCCAAAACATGGATGCGGCCGTAAGAAAACACTATTGCATTTGGTGGTGTTGCAACAGGTAGCATGAAGGCAAATGAAGCACTCAGAGTACCAGGCAGCATAACATACAAAGGGTTGATCTTGACAGATGTAGCCTGCAATGAAATGGAGAGAATATCACTCTGGAGGTGTTAGAAAAGCAAAGCGTAAAGGATCAATCTACCCCAGACCACTGAGATACATAGGCTTATTTTGTTTCCTTGTATTACATCACCAGAATAATTTACAAACATTTTATTCTGAAATCCATATGTGCTTAAAGATAACTTTCCTGTTGTTTCCTGTCCCATGATACTTAAAAACAAAGTTTGATTCTTTCATGTTGTTTGTTTTGCTCTATGGTATAATTTGGAGTTCTGGTCAAATATACCCAACAATCTTTTCTTTGACCTCGGACCACCCTTTTTCCAGGGAACACAGGAATGGGATTATAATTACTAGGCATGTGGAGTGACACTCTTAGGCTTTACATAAACTCGGTGGGACTCAAAACTTAAGTGCCAATTTAAGTCACTAAGAGCTCAGTACCTTGATTGGGGTAATTTTACTGTGGTGAAATAGTCTAGAATAAAGCGCTTGTCCTTTCCTAATTAAAGAACAAAGTTACCTATTTTTCTCTTTATGCCACAGTTTTGATTCTGCTCAGAAAAGGCAGCAAAACTTACCAGGTTTTCCTCCCTAAGTTTTAAAATTGTTCTGGGTTCCTATGAGAAATGACACATTTCTAATAATCAGGCCTACCACTTTGTGTATTTTAGCACAAAGTTTGAAGATGAATCATTCAAGGGCATCATTAGAAAGTGCTGGATTTTGTTTTGGTTTGGGTTTTGTGTGTGTGTGTGTTTTCCCAATTCTAAGCTGATGGTTCAAAATAACCAGAAGTAACTGATGTTTGCTGATCTGTGTTGAAAAAGTGACTTTCACTTCACTTTCTCCAGGGCCAAGGCACACACCTTACAGAAGGCTTCCTTTTGAGTGAGGAAACACTGGAGCAACATCCAAGACAATAAATAGAATATTGCTTTGCCACCCATTTTAACTCTGATCTTCCAGCTGACAGGGTAACAGGACAGAAGCAATCTTACCATGGATGAAAAGACAGGCAGGAAGAGGGTAGCTGTGGCCACGTTACTGGTGCACTCAGTGAAGACAGCTGTAACAACGGAGAGCACTGTTGCAATGGCCCATGGTGGGATAGATCCAAGTGGAGTCATTTGATGACCCAGCCAAGCTGAGAGCCCAGAGCTCTGACAAGAAAAAAAGTGGGTTTCAGCAAGGTTTAGAACCCCTGACTCACAAACAGTTAAGTCATATTATGTGGGAAGTCATGGGAAGTCACAGGGAAGTCATGTTATGTGCAACATTCCTGTCAAGTAACGCTAAAGGAGTCCTGAATTATACAAACACCATCCAGGAAAGTACAAGGATTTGTCACAAAAACTAAAAGAAATTCCTTGCCAACTAGACACAATACTGAATCCCACTTTTCTGATTCTTCTGGAAACCAAATACTTCCTCACACTTAGGTTACAAAATTATGGTTTTCTTGCTAAACAGAAAGCATTACTTCTGAGGCCATTGCAATTACTTAATGTATGGCCCAGAAGTTTCTTGGCACATTCTTCTAAGGTTTCTGAAGGTTATGATTCTGTATGAATGCTCTATTGTAGGAATACAGTTGGTAGTTGACACAAACAGGTTACAAAATCTCTGACTTGATGGTTTTTAATGCTCTGGAGCTTTAATAATTTATGTATGATGTATGTAGATGAATGTAAGGCCCAGAGCTTTAATTTGCCCCATGGTTTAAACCTAATTAGCCACAAAACTTAGATGTGAACATGACTTTCCCTAAAGTATGGTACTACTGATAGCTAAGGCTTGCTTTGATTTAGATGCATCTTAGCAGTGATGAAGGAAACAATATGATTCACCTTGTGATTCCTTCCTGTTTTGGGAATTTAGCCACCTCTTCTGTGAATTTATGAACACAGCATCAACCCATGATTTTCTTTCTGACCACTTCAGTAGTGGTTTTGGTTTAAGTCTAAAGATCTAAAACCTTTAAACAAACCTCAAATGGTTCTGAAAAGGTAAGTGTATAATAGAAGTGTTATCTACACTTCTATTGTTCTAGCTAGGGCTGGGATTGGGATGATCACAGAAATAAGAAAGGATGCTTTCCTGGACTGTCCAGACAGTGAAGATCCCTGCCTAGTCGGCAGTCTCAAAGAGGTAAGATAAATTAAAGAAACTTGGTCAGAGCACAAAAATTCCTGAAAAAGACTCACAAGCATTCACTTCTCCTCAGTTTTTGCTAATTTTAGATCTACCTCCAGAACTGAACTTCTCTACTGGGTTTGGCTTTGGGTGCATGCCCAGTAATACAGGACCAGATAACAAACCAGGGAAGTTCGCCTTTGAGTCAGAGAAAAACAGATGTCAGGACATACTGCGCTTGCATCAGCCAAAGCAAAACCTCCTCCCAGCAGCAGCACAATGCTCCAGGGCATCTTCCTTTGAACCACATTCCAGTCTAGCAGCGGGGCTGATAAAAATGGCTTTTTTATATCTGAAGCGAGAAATGAAAAGTAGAGCACGTTTTAGGAGAGTGAAGACACTTTGTCTCCTGTTCTGTAAGATACCAGTGGGAAGATGCACACTACTGAGACATCTGCGCAGAGTGAGGGTAACACACGTGAGCACGGACTGTGCCCCAGCCTTGCCCAACAAGTGAGATGGGTGAGCTGCTCTAGAGAACCGCATGCACATCCAGTGCATGTTTCTGCCTTGTTAGCTGAGTGGGTTAGCTGTTTCACAATATTACAATCCCTCTTTTAAATACCTTCTTCAGTCTGTTCAGAGTCAGACATGCTTGGATTCCAGGCTATGAATTTGGGCTTATGAGCAGGAAGGATAAACAGCAGCAGGGCAATAAACACAGCAGGAGCAGAATCAGTGACATACCTAATGAAGAAAAGAGAATATAGGTTAGAAAATGGACATCTTTCTCCTAGAAAAGGGCTGCCTTCCAGCATTCCAGTCACTGATCTTTGCCATTCCATTTGGGGCTTGAGCAAAATGGGTCGTTAGCTCGTGTCTGAGGTCTCTCAGACCTGCCGTAACATAAACACAGTAATAAAAGAAATAAGCTACAATACACATTAATAACCAGAGTCCCGGATGACAACTCATCCCTCCTGGAGCAGGGTTCCTTCTCTGTGCCGAAGCCAAGATTCAACAGTTGTATCCCAAAGATGGACGTCTACAGAAATGGCCTGAATGATAGTCCCAACATGTACTTTGGGTTCCTAACACGCCATGCATGAACACTATGCAAAGAAGCCATTCAAAGCACAAAATCGATTTTCCAGTGAGTTCTAAAGTATTGGTTAAAGGTGATATCACCCAATATTCAAATGTCACTGCAACTGATTGGAGCTCATACAAACAAAATACCAAGGTGTATGTCAGTGTGACTGAGACTAGCATTGCAGAATTTTCTCTTCCTTTAGGATGTTCAGCTTGCTCCTTGTCTCAGTCTCCAGCTTTTTCACTGCAGTACAAACTGTCAAACCATAGATAATTGGTGATGTCATGTACAAGCCATTGGATCAAGCCCAGCAAACATGTGAAGTCAAGTAAAGTTGGAATTAGTGCCCCACACTCAAACTGGAATGTATGAGCAAGGGAATCTGATTAATAACCAAGAAGGTAAAAGATGGAAAAAACACCTAAAAACTTACTTTTCTCCTCCTGGGAAGAGCCTGCTGGCCCAGCCTTTTACAAAGCCTGGGTGTCTGGAAAACCACAAGAGTACCAGCAATACAAACATGAGGAGGACATTGAATTCAGCGTAAGAGATAGGGCCTAACTTCTTCATTTCTGCCTTCAGCACATCGTATGCAGCTTTTTCTTTGGTAGTTCTCTCTGTCCCACAGCCCCAGCTTTTTTTAAAGCTTTAAGAAAAATGGAGAAAAAAAATACTTTAAGTATGAACATATTAGAGGGATTTAACATCCTTATTACTCTGAAGCTGTCACTCCTGGGGACACACACAGACTACTGCAGAGGCCAGAAATAAAGAAATTACAACAGTGCCAAAGTATTCTGAGGGAACATGCCAGTTCTAACGGAAGAATGGGGTCTATCAAAGGATGGCAATTTAGAGTAACCTGGGATGAAAAACTCAGGTTTGAACCAATGGCTGCAAACCAGCTATGCCAGCTCTCCTAGGGCTGAAACTCACAGGTGAGAGATTGAAAAATAAAAAGGCAATTCTGTCTGAATATAAAGAATGTATAAGGCTTTTGCCTTAGTGTACCTCCCATGAACACAAAAGGTTTCCAGACCTCAAAATTTCTGTGAAATTGACCTGCTCTCTGCTACAAAATTAGTAACTTGTCAGTGCATTTGTTTTACCCAGATGTCTCAGTAAGCTGATCTGCACTAACTTACTGAGGGGTTTACACAATATTGTATAGATAAATACTCACTTGAGTCCCATGAAGGAGCACTGTAACCAAAGCCAAGCTAGCACCAACATCAGGATCATGTTTGGGAATGCAAATCCAAACCAGGAAGCAAAATTCACAACATCGTTATTGTTGGGGTATAACCTGTAAAGAAATTACTTTCTGTATGAATGTCAAAACATTTAGTAATCTACTCTCCCTGTCCTAGTGACAGTTCTACATGTAAATCTAGGACAACCATTACAAGCAATCATAGGCAACATCCACAGCCTAACTGAAGTCACGGAGGAAGGCAGCCTGATTTCAGAGAACTTAAATGATCCTCAGTTTCCCCCATGTTTTACTTCGATGCATATAGGAGTTTATGTTGATACTTTATGTCTCAGTCAGACAAGTGTGGCTGAAAGATCTCCCATACATTCTAGACACCTTTCACTTCCAACACGCCTGCTCATTTATCCCAAGACAAGATATTTTTTCTTCCTCCCAATTCATTCAATAAGAAAGCAAGAAATGTCTTTCCTGAAATTAATACCTGTACTTCTGCTGCCTTCAGCAGAAGAAAAAGTTGCCAGCTGGCTTGAAAGAATTAAGACAGTGTTTTAAGAACAGCCATTTTTGTTCTTCCCTGTGTTCACCAGAAATGATCAGAGGAAAAATATCAGTAGCAAACTTCCAGCTGGGTGTTAAAACCAACAGATAATGTAGAAGCTCAGGCTGAAGTACTTGCAAAACAAGGAAGCAATGTTGAGGGACTGATGTGGAGTCTGCGAAATTTCCGCTGCAGACTGGGTTCCATGGAAATCAGTTCTCAAACTCAGTTTAGCAATGAGAGTACAACACAACTGTACAATTTCCACAGCCACAGAATGAAGCAACAGTATTACAGGAGGGGCCAAGTTCCTTCTAGCTCTCTTCAGTGTGCTTATAAGTAATCTACATTCTTCTGGTGCTCTTTACAGCAGTTCCTCTTCTGATGTGCTGTATTTCAGTTGAAAAAGAGGACACAGAAGACCCAATATCTCATAATCAACCACTTGCATGTTGATCGCCAGCAAGTATTTCCAATTTTCTCACAAGACCTGTAATTCCATCACATAGCTTCCTTTTAGAAGATGCTGAAGCAAAGAAAAATGAGGCCCAACACTTCATATGCATTTCTCACTCTCAGCTCCTCAACTTACTGCTTAAAGTTCACAACTGAAATTGTCATCTAAGACCAGTCAATTGGTCACAGAAACAGTATGAGAGTATAACTAAAACAAGCAGCAAAAATGACTTACTGATTCATCTGGCCTTTCAGTACCATGTTTGGTCCCGTTCCAGTAAGTGTTGCAGTTCCTCCAATGCTGGCAGCATAGCATACACAAAGTGTCATTCCCTTGCATACACGCTTCCTCATTTTCTTTTCCTCAGAAGATTTGGGGTCATCAGGGACTTGTCCATTGCTTACAGCTAGACAAAAAAGAAAATTACTTGCCTCAGGTAAAGTTGGAATGGCAGAGAGTTCAGGATAGGGTCTGTAGGCTCAGTGCCTCCAGTTTGTATGCGCCGTTTATTTTAATTAAAAAACTCACAGACATGTCCCTAAATACTTTGGACTAATGTCCATGAGGAGCTGAAGAAAGAGGCTGACAGTCTGGGTTTACGTGATTCAAGGATGCTGTTGTCCACATCAGTGCCACAGTTCCTCATCAGTAATTTCTTGTTTCACAGAGAGGCTTACCACCAGCCAAATATTGTAGTCACTGGAACTATTCCAATCCCACAGTGAGAACCCAACTAGCTTTAACAGATATGAATACAGGCAGAAAAAACCCCACTGAAACCCGAATCCTTGCTTGGCATAACTTAATCAACATGTTATGTCAGTTTACAATAACCATGAGACTTTACTGCCGTGTCCATTGTTCTCTGAGGTTAACACACTGATCTTGAAGTCTGACTGGACTAATGGAGCAGGACAAAGAATTTATGGCAATTGCAACCAACTCAACAATATCAAAGGGTATTTTTTGCACACTCTAATTATCTTCACTACACTTGGGATCTGATCTTTAATCGTATTTAATAATATAGCCCTCTGTAACAGCAGAGCAGAGCAGTGAAATGAGAGGGACCGAGTTTGTGCACATATTTCAAATGAAGTGAAACCTACAGCAGAACCACAGCACTGGTAGAGGACCTTGAGGAATCAAGCATCAGGGTAAGATCACACACAAGAGCAGTTTGTCTACTGTGAGTCGGTTATACTAGTTCCTCTTTTCCACGTGGCTTTTAAAGTAGACCTCCTTCTTCTCCCCACCTCCACATACAATCTGGTCAATAAAGAGATATTTATTACCCTAGAACCAAAATAGATTGTGTTTACATAATTTTTTTCAAATAGTCCTACATGGCTTAGAAGCTGAATCCCCACTGATAATCACAAGACTTAGGAAGTGGGATGCTGGGGGTTTGGATGGTTATTTCCCACAGGATTTGCTTTTCACTTCCCCAAACAGGCAGTTAAGTCTAGGGAAACTGTAGGAGGATGACTCCAGCTCGAAGGAAAGAACATCCCAGCCTGTCTGGGATCTAGCACTAGCATACAAAATGGCAGCCATCAAAATTGGAAGCTATTTTGTAAAACCTAAATGTCATGTATTAGGGGGTTTCAGTCAGGTTACCATCCTCTTTCCTTGGAAGGGGTACACAGCACTCTAGGCTGGGGAGCTGTGAGTGTATTGAGTTCAGTAGCATCAGCTTTTTGGTGAGCAGGCCCTTACCGTGCACCGCAGTGGGCTCTGCTGTGCTCTTTTCCTCCAGCTCAATAACTGTATTTGTTTGCCCAGTTGCTTGTTCCATCATGGTCACATCATACTCCGTGTTGTCCATTTGATCCAGGACAGCCTGGACGATGGGAACCATCATGGCAGTGGTGGCTGTGTTACTTATCCACATGGACAGGAAGGCAGTGACTACCATAAATCCGAGCATGAGGCTAAAAAGAGAGAAAAACGCAGAGGAGAGGGGAAGAAAGTGAACAGATGCTGCTAGGCTTTGTAGTCACTGTAATTTGGAGAGCAGAGCCCAGCAGGGATGTGTGCAGCATCCAGTAATACAGAGCAGGGCCAGACTCCCTTCTAGGACAGCTCTGCCACCTTCACTGAAGGAATCCCAGTGCACAATTAAGTCTGTCATAATTTTGTCCCCAGTGGCAAGCCTCTACAATTTAGTCAGATGCTAGTTTTGGATAAAGGACAAATAAACTATTCCTGTTGCTAGACATTTCTGAAAACTCTGTGCAAGTTTCAGAACAGCTAAATCGGTTCTTGAAGGATTCTTTCTCTGCTGACTGTTAAACATCATCCCTAGGCCTCTGCTAAACTGAGGTAAGAGGTAAGAAAAAAACAATGTAATACTCTTACAGTGCAGGTTTCACCCCAAGAATCAGAAGGACCCTCAGTGCAATCCTTCTGTGAAGATTCCACTGCTCAACAGAAATTGCAACAATCAGCCCTCCAACGAAGAGCATGTTTGTGTCATTTAGGTACTGCAAGCACACCTGAAAGACAGAGGAAGTAAGTTGGGCCCAAATGTTGCTTCTTACTTGCTTCACTAGTGCATTTTGCCTACCACCCTCTCAAATCCACGGACTGGACCAGACCCCACCCAACAGAAGAGAGGCAGAAGAGGCAGAAGAGGCAGCTGCTGCCTGAGAGCTTCTGCAGTTTCCTGAGCCCTTAATCACCTGTGCAACTGCTGAATTGCCTGTGCAGGAGGTCTTTGTGCATCATTGAGCAAAATGACAGCAGTTTCCTAAAACACAGCTGGGGGCTCGAAGTATGGAAAGCGCTGGAAATGTTGAGCTCCAAAATGGCTTTCCCAGCACCTTCAGCAACCACACCTGCCTTTACCAGCTTGTAGCTGGGCTACAGAACCTGAATACAGCCTCTGCCTTGGACTAATGCTCCAGTACAAACAGCCCAGGATGAGTTCTGGAGAGGACACAGCATGCCTGCTGGCACCATGCCGTCTATCTTCTCAGAAGTTTGTCCCATGCATTTTGAGATCTCCCAGAAAATCCGTCAGCACTACTTTCTCAGAGGTTATGAACACACGAACTGCTGGCACTAGTGGGATGCAGCAGGATCCATGCCCAAAACAGACCCTCCTCTCTACCACCTCAAGTCCCCCACTCATAACAGTTTGGGCAAATGTGTATGTAGTTCAGCATCTTCCCATGTAAGAACCCTGAACACTAACACAGACTTGTTGGCTAAATATTGATGAGGGATCAGAGCACTGGATTTCCCTGTATCAGACCTGGACTGCACGAGTTCCTTACCGATTTAGAGCTCTGAACTCCAAGCAAAGGGAAAAATACCACTGGCATGAGGGAGGTGACAGCCAGGGGGATCACTTCAGTGCACCAGTACACAGCCATGATGATGATGATATATGCACATTTGGCCTCCTGCAACATAACAGAAGACACATTTAAGCATTAGAAACTGTTTTTAAAGATAAGAAACACATTGCTAGCTCTTACAAGTGGCTCACACTCTCCACTGTCTGTAGCTTAACAAATTATGCTGAATGAGGACTTAAACTTGTGCTTTTAAAGCATGTTCTGAAGTCATTTGTATAAAAAGATCTTTTTGACCAAGAAGACCATAGTGTTTGCTTTAATCCATCCACACAATATAAATGCTGTGAGAAAAACAAATCTTCCACGTCTAGGTAAGTGCACAGTTTGCCATGTGCAATTACCTCTTGGTGGTTGAGGTCAGCAGATTTTACATCTAGGAGCCAAGAGCAGGAATATAGAGTTAATTTTTTTAAATGGATATCCAAATTTTCCAGGGTGAATGATTAGCTTGCCTGAAATTCACAAGTCTTTGATGTATGTCCAGTAACACAGTTGAGCTCAGAAACTATTTTACTGAATAATTTAAAAGTTCTTAGCTTTTTAAAGTAACTACTAAAGTAAAACTCTTTTATAATTTTTTTTTTGTGACTAAGCACATTAGAGGTATTAAACAACTTTCCCAAATCATACTGTCCCTAGCTGCTAAGGGAATTCCCTAGATTAGAATTGTTGCAACCTGTCTTTTTGGGCTGTTGATCAGGCATTTCTGTAGCCCAGCCTTCCACGGTTTGTACTCTAAAAACTGTTGGGAGAACCAAGCATTCATTAGCTAACAGTGAACTGCTTGAAAGCTGAAGTCAGTGTTCTGTAGTTCAGTATTTGCTCCTATTTAGGGCATGTGTTTATAGGATTTTACTCTAATACAACAAATGTGACTTTATTGCTAAAATAAATGGTGCGACTGTGACATTTAAAAACTGACATCAGGTGATATTTATAAGTAGGGGTGTGTTTTTCTTAATTTTGTTGAGAAGTTTAAGAACCAGAAAACACCCTTCATAAGTAATTTGAAAATTTTTTTCCCTCAAGTTTCCAGATTAATTACAGCACAAGTTTGAAAAAAAAATTTCTTCAGAGACTAGAAGATACCAGGTGGATCCTGTGGAAGTCTGTTCCCTTTATACATGTAAGGTGAGCCCATGATATAATTCATGCTGTACTGCAGTAATGCAGGGCCAGAACTGACTGTGGTTAATCTGTTGCTAGTATGAAAGACAGATAAACAACTCTTAAGTGAATAAAATTCAAAACACTGGGTTTAGAGAGTAAAGAGTAAATAATTTATGTGAAGTTCAAAAATACAACCAAGCTTATAAATTAACTCCAACAACCATGGCCAAATCAAACAACCAAAGATTTAGAATTAAATATGCATTTGTATTTATACCTATATTTATCTGTGATTTATGGGACAGTCACAGAATGTCTCTTTGGTGTTTCTGTACAGTTGACACAAAACACAGTGACCTGCCTCCTGGCTGAGAGATGAAAAAGCAGTCACTGACAGAAATATTACTTTCCCATTGTGAAATAGTGTAATTTCTTAGATTATACTAATGACACAATATGCCTACAAATAACGGCAAACTGAAGAGATACTTAATTGTTTTTGAACTTATCTATCCTAGTTTTGACCGAAGTAGAGCTTACAGGCAGGAATTCCTCATTATATAAAGCACCACCATTCAACTGAAAGGCCAGGTTGGTATTACTTAGACAGGTAAACCAGAAGGGTTTATAAGCAATTTGGTTTACAAACACAGATCAAATTTTCCTGTACTTTAAAACAGACTGAGCAATAGAAGTTGCTCAGAAGAAAGGCTGTTTTTAGCATTAGAATAGTAGGTTCCAAAGCTCTAGCAGGCTAAAATACTGCAAACTGAGCTTTCACACTTGGTCAAGAAGGCTACAAGACATCACAGTCCAAACTTTCCTGGGTTATTCCAATTTTATGCTGGTGTAACTCCACTGAACGCAAAGGAGTTGTGCCATCGCCACCCCTGGAGTGAGATGGATGAATTGGAGGACATGGTATTTGAAATTCTGACCAATATATACAGCACAACGCCAGCTCCCGACTGCATCGGGATGGAGAATGTCACCAAGCAACATGCTGGGAGTACCAGAGCCTCAGCAGAGAGCTGGGGGACGCGCTCCTGCCCTTCAGCCCACTCCAATCGCTACGACATAATGCAGGACAATTCCAAACGCGCCGGCCAGCTACGCTTGGGTTTGTCTTGGCCCAAAATGAATTGCATCTAATTGGCACGATGGGTCGGGTCCCTGGGAGCCACTGGGAGCAGGGCCGGAGCCGGGCGGAGTGGGGATCACCTGGGGGGCAGCAGGGCCGGAGCCGGGCTCTGCTCCCGCAGGGGCCCCGCAGGCACTTACCCGCGTGGACACAGCGAGCGGCAGCGGCAGCAGCAGCAGCGGCGTGAGGAAGAGGATGGCGAAGGAGCGGTACCTCAGCAGGGGCCGCAGGCACGTCGGGGCCATGTTCTGTGGGGTGACACGGTCAGGGCGCGAGCGGGAGCGGTGNGGGACACGGCGCGGGGCCGCTCCCGCAGCCCCTCCCTTACGGCCACCTCCGTGCGGGGCTTCTGCAGCCCCTCCATGCCACGGAAGGCTGCTCCAGGCTGTGTATCAGCTATCACACCAGTCGGGAGAATGTTTTAAGAAGGTTCTCCCTGCTGGCAGAGCCCACAGAAAGGTGCCGGCGAGCACACAGTGCGCATCGCGTGCAGGGACCGAGGTGCTGACACGGCCCCTTTCGGGAGCCGGACTTTCGGGAGGTGCTGGTGACGCCAAGGGAGGATCGTCCCTCGCTCATTCGCACAGTGGTGGGGACGGACTGAGCTCCTTTAGGGAAATGGGGAGTTAAAACCACAGTGGGGGTCTCCCCAATACAGAGGTCTGTGCAGGCATGCGTGGCTGTGTTTTGCTGTTATTTTGAGAGGCATTGTGCCTCTGGATCTGGGTTAAAAATAACCTAGGAAGGTTAACTTGAAAGGTTATTTTAAATGTTGTTGAATTCGGTGGCTTCATCTACAGCGCAGCCTTGGAATCCAAAGGGATGGCCCTACTGACGGTGACCAGCACTACTGAGAGGGCAGAAAGGAACAACCAGAGGGACTGGAAACTAGACAGAGGACAAACAAATTGTTGATATTTTAGGTTTTGCTTCTGGGATGGCAACAGCCACCTGAAATTGAAGTCAGCATAAATCACATCTCAACAATTTGATCCTGCAGTCTCTTAATACGTTCTTACCAAGCAGTTACTCACAGAAATAAAGAATTTCAGATTCCGCAGCAAGTAATGAGGGAGCTCTGACTACAGCTTGCACTCTTTGTCCTCTGCTGACCAGAGGAACTTGAGTGACAGAAGTTCAAAACAAGACACTCCAATGTTACTTTTCATTTATAAAAGCAGTGAATGCCCACTTAGAAAAACAGTAGCCAACCGGATCTGGACAGATTCCAAATCTCCAAACCTTTCGGAGCAGTCCCTCTGGGTAACTTACCAACACAGGAAACTTCACACCAGTGCAAAGTCTAGCAGAAAGTGGGGAATCGGCCAAAACTTGCATTCCTGTGGCCTGTCTCCAATGAAAAAATGGTTCCCAGTCAAAAAAGAAAAAAGGACTACAAGCACTTAAATAAGAAAATGCAAACAGTTAACTCTAAAGGAGTTGTTCTAAGGTTAACTCTGATAGACCAGTGCAAATATGATTTGTTGTCTTCTTGTTTCAATTAGATGCATTGAAGAAAAAAGAAAATAAAGAGAAAGACAACACATGTGTTGATACCTTTGGGTGGACTAATCTTGTGAAAGGAGACTTGCTTGCTGTACCTGGGGGTGAGACATGGGATTCTACAGGCAATTCAATTAGCTAATTCATGCCTCAGTCCTTTTTTTGTCAACACAGAAAAGGGAGTCAATATTCCCTTATTGTGTGGAATTATTGAAAACTTGCCTTCAGTGTAACATGCAAAGTCCATTCAATAATACGGAACAAAACAGAGAAAGAAAGACTCATAGAAAAGAACCAGCATCTGAATAATAGAGAATCAGATTGAAAGCTAGTGGATACCCTCTGCTGCTGCTCATGGAGCATTGGACCAGCAAAGGCTGTGCCTTGGGAGGAAAGGGAGAGAACGTTCCCTAGGTTTCTTAGGATCAGCTCACTTGGGACAGGGATGAGAAGATGATGCAGGCCTCCCAAGAGATTATACAGCAAAAAGGAAGGAGAAAAGGAGGGAAACATGGAGGTGTCAGTCAAGACCAGTAAGTTCCTGACCCTTAGAGATAAATACCCATTTCCTACTGCTTCTGGCAGAGCTGCCTGGTTGAAAAGTGAGAGAGATCTAGGAAAAACATTGAGTCCAGATTTGAAAGAAAGCATGCCTAGATTTCCATTATTTGAGCGTGTTTTTATCTGAGGCACAGGTCCTAAACTAGGCAACTGTAATTTTTTCATGAATCAAGACCAGCACTGATAAGCTGTCTTTAGAAACTTTAAATTTAAGGCATTCCCAGCACTTTGATTAAAGCAGCAGTGGGGAGAAATCTGAAGCAGGACCACGGAAATGAGCAACTTTTACTTCTTTACTTCTTTTGCTAAAGTAGGCTCCTGTTTTAGAAGTTTACTTCAGGAGGAGAGCAGGTTTGTTGGAGTGCTTGTGGAATATTTGTTCATGAACATTGTCAAGGCTGACTGCTGAGAAGAAATCGGATTAGTGCCAACTACAGTTCCTGTGGAAGTCTGCTAGGAATTCAGTGAAAATCAAACAAAGCAGCTGGCTGAGGGAGAGCAGCAAAGCCAAAATCCTGTACTGAACTGAACCTGTCAACTTGAAAGGTGAATTCTGACCTTGTTACCACCTTGTTCAAGCCATCCTGCCACTGCACACTTCATATTTAAGACACCTCCATCACTGCTTTATAAACCACAGAAGGTTTACATGTGTCAATTCATGTTCTGTTGTAAGAACTAGGAGGGTGAGAAGTTGACTGAATACAGATGTTAGAACCACATACTCATGTATTATGGCAAACTGCAACAACACAGGCAAGAAAAAGAATACTGAGTGAGGACAAGAGAGAAGACGCCTACATTCAGATAAACAGGTGGGAAAGTTGTGCAATGCATAATCAAGATGGGGAAAAGAGGAATTTACAATACAGCCCAAGACTCAGCACAGCTCTAAGGGATCAGCACAGAGAAGCACAGAGGAACATGTTGCACTTGGGAAATATTCCAGCTGTTCCCCATCACCCTTACGCTTACAACTAAGGTGCATTTGGCACTTTGGACATGAGGGTGCTACAGGAGTGGCAGCTCCTTCATATCATTTGACGATGAGCTTCCTCTTCACTGCGCCAAGGAGAAGACAGACAAAGTTTTGGCTGCTTGCTTTGCAGAACTGGTGTGACAGCTGGGTAGAAGGGAGCTGCAGAGAGCCTAAGCACTTGCAAAACATCCGGGAGGAGTTTTAGGTGGTCCAAAGAGCATTCAAACAAAAACCTCCAACAGCCTGAAATTCAGCTCATGCTAATTGAGCACTAATTGCACACCCTCAAGAAAAAGGAATAGTTTCTTCCAGTCAGTAGGGCTCTGAACATAGTAGAGAACAATGGATTTAAATACCGCTTTAAAGGCAGTGGGTAAAATTAAATTTTGATTGCAGACATCATTTAGAAACAGAAGATTATAGCATCCTTTGGGCCAAATTTTGAATAATGTGCTGTTCTTGTTCTTCTTGGTATTAAGTTTCAAATCAGTTTTCAAAGGAACTCAGGTTTTTGTATTACAAAGAGGCTTAGGCATGGATGGTGACATGAGGTGGAACCAGGAGCTGAATCAGGTCTCCTGTACCTGAAATCCCTTGTCCTGGTGGCAAGACACCACTTCTCCCATTTGCTGTTCTGCTGCCCTAATAAACACAGGTATTTTGAAGCATGTGAAGAATCAAGGGTTTGAGTAACAGAGCCAAGCCCATCTTGTGGCTCACTGCCACTAACCTTCCCTGGCCTTTGCGACGTTTCTCAGCTGGTGGCTCTGGGGCTCATTTGATTTAACTTGACAAAGAAAGCAGAACATTTTTCTGCTGTTAGTGAGCTGAATAGGTTCAATGAAGTGTTCACTGAGCACCAGAGCCAGCTCAAGAGACTGAGCCAGTTCTGGCTGGGCAAGGAACAGCTGTGACAAGAACAACCGCACCTTCAAGACAGCAAATGCCAAGATGAGCTTGACAGCATTGTCAAACCACATGCAGGGTCTTGCAATCTTCTCTTTTGTACTTCAGATACCAGAGGCAATGATGTGAACCATGGCCAAGAGTTGCAGTCAGAAGTGGGACACTGCAGAAGACTGGTTAAGAAAGGCTGACCTGTACTGTTTGGTAGAGAAAGGGACTGGAAATCAATCCCACTTAGAAAGTAGGAATTCCAGGGTCAGTAAGGGTGGAAAAATTGGAAAAAAAAAGATTTTATTATAGTTTAGTTCATTCCCGAGAAGCTGCTTTTCTGATATATTGCACTCTACAAGGCAATCATCCCAGTTACTCCAGTTATTGGTGGATAGGAATGGTCTGTAAAAAGGTGGCTTTACAGGCAGCAGCTGGTTCATTTAATTACAGATAGACATATTTTCTGCCTCTAATTCAAATGCTGCCCAAGCACACAAGTACAGTTTGCTTGTTCTAAAGCAGTCCATTTGACCTAGATAACTGCTACTCTCTCTCAAGACAAAAACTCCTCACATTCTTTTTAAAGTTCTTTCATGTTGCAGGCTCCATGCAACAGCCAGAGGTACAAAATTTTTAACAGAATAAAATTAAACCAGGACTGTAAGACGTATCATACTTGACACTGAGAAACAAAAATTAAAACAACTGACCCTGAGATAGTCTAAGACTTAGCAGAAAAAGAGTGTTTTCTACTTAGGCTTTTGAAAATCACATTTGAAAAATAACCAGCTCAGAACTTACCTCTATGTGATTCTTGCCTTAAAAAGATGCCTAGAAGAGGTCTTGTATGGTAATGTTATGCACTGGAAGGTTTACACAGAATTTAAATAGAAACAGTTATTACCAGCATTCAGAGAAAACCACTCTTTCATTGCTCTCCATTTTCCCTCCTGTCGGTACTTCCCAGCTACTGCCAGTCCACTGTGCTGCTTCAGGAGTAGCTTTCAACTAAGTTCCCAGTGGAGCATCTGATATTTTTCCAAGAAAAGCTCTTGAGACTCTGAACGAACAGTCCTTTCGGCACAATCCCTGTGCCCAACAACTTTCTACATAAAAGCCCTCATTATGAATTTTGAGTCAGTGGGGTTTTCTCAGTCAGTGCGTGTTGCTGATCAGTCTTTCTTGACCCAGAAATGGTGTTTCCCATATAGTTTGTGCCCTAAAGCCCATTCAAATGCTGTGCAGGCTAATGACTACAAAAGAAAAAAGATCTAAAAGAAAATCATGTTAAAAATTTGATTCAGAATTGGCAGCTCTGTAACCTCTCCCTTAGCTGCCATCTCATTAACATATTTGTTCAAAAGCCTTTTCTCTGCTTCATTACATAATTTGTGTTACAAAATCCAGATAAACATTCATTATTCCCAGATCTAAATAATGGCTTATTGCACTTCCTTTTTCTTCTTTCATTTTTCCCAGAGAAAAATGGGGTACAGAAGGGGCTTATTTAGATGGGAAATGAACCACACCAATTTCTGAGAAACATCTGTGGCAGCTGATGTCTATGGCATTACGATACATTGTGCAAAGACTAGTGAATAATTATTTCCGATACTCCTGCAAAGTGGAAGAATTAGTATTAGTGCCCCTACTTGACAGACTAAGATGGTCAGGTAATATTTTCTGTATCTCCTGTATCCCATTGTTCCACACTGGGTGGGGTCTGTCACATCAGAGACACCACTTACATCGTACAGCTATAAAGGATCCGTTGTAGCAGCAGGTACACAAATGCTTGACCTTCCTTCAGAAAGTCTTGAAACTTCTTGGCATTGAAAACACGAAGTTCTGTTCATTTTTCTCTCTAACTTATATTTCTTCTGAAGTTTCCTATGTAAAAATGTATTGCTGAGGTCCAGCAAGAGACAGGACGTGCTGTTCCTGGGGCCTCTGTGCCGTCAGTCCATCCCAATCACAGCAAAGTATCGCCAGGGAGGAATGGCAGTGCTGGCTAATGCAGGTTGGAGATTTCACCTGGCACGTATTTGGATACCCTGAAGTGCTCCAAGGGTCACTGGGGAAACAGTGAGGCCTGGGCATCTGCTGGGGCACGGCTGAGCAGCCCATGCTGTGCGCCTGGGGAGGAGAGGCTGGGGACCGATGCTGGGTTTCTCCCTGGTGGTGATGGAGGGAAAACACCTCCCATGGGCTGGCTGCTTTTTTCCAAGGGAAACAGCATTGCCCCAGGGAGGCCAAAGTGGGTTTGTGGGGCCAAATACTACCATGACCATCCCTCAAGAGGCGAAGGGGACGGCAGCACGCCCCTGCCCTCCTGCTCACCACAAGCCAGCCCTGAGGCCCCGCAGCCTGGAGGGACCTTTCATGTCGTGCCTCCCTCCTCAGGGCTCCCTCAGCTCCTGGGCCAGAGCATGCCAGCATCAGTGTGGTGGAGGAACCCTGCCACCTACTGAACCGGCTAATGTAGGTGAAACTTATATGGGAAGGAAGGAAACTGAGCCCCCAGAGTTTCTCTAAGGACTAGCGAACTAATCTGTATGTGAAACTCACACTGAAAACCAAACCCCAATACTTCTCTGGCAATGCTGCTGTTTCTCCTTTAAAGAATTTTTTGGCTAAACAGCTGTTTGGGGTGGAGTTACTGCAACAGAGCCATTCAGTTTTGTTTATTTTTTCTTCTCTGCTCTTAGAAGAAAGGATATCCAGCAGAATAAAAAGAAAAATGTCAGGAGAGAGCAAGTTCTGCAAAAATTGATAAGAGATCTTCTCTCCTACAAAGGGGGGGATTTCAAGAGTTCCTAGGATTTTCCTTAGTATTATCTGGGTCTCCTATAAGAGAGGGAGCAGAGGAAGAGCCACACGGCAGGAGTATGCTAGCCATTGAGTAGGAAACAAAAATATTTTGTATGCATTTCACATTTCCAAGTTGCTGCTCTCTTGCTACTTTGCTGTACAGAGGTTTCTTTCACATCCTTCTCACCTGCTGTATGTTCTCTCTTTTCAGAATACCACTGTGGGCAGTTTTGCAGTATCTGGCAGAGAGAGGAGTCAGTGCATGGACCATGCTAAACCCAGCAGCTGCCTCAATTTCCCCCCATGACTGATGGTTCTTTCTGTTGCTATGTTTGCAATTAAGTGATAAAACATTCATTTCTTTGTTCAGGGTAATTGGCCATCTCTCATAGATGTCTGAAAGGGGCCATGAAGATTGCAGAACTTGGTGTGTCTCGACTAGTAGCAAGGCCATTGGACAAGCTATACAAAAGAAAGATGATTAGCTTTCCTTGTCCCAGAAGAGACTACGTTCCACATCACCTCAAGCTCTTGAAGACACTCATTTTTTTGACATGCTGGTGACCTGTGACTCTTGCAACATTCTGCCACCACTTCCAACCCTTCGGAAACATGAGGTGAGAAGTGGCACACTGGACTTGGTTTCCTACCTGCAAAGGGCCATACTTACACAATCACTACTTATCTCCCCAGTGCCCAGGACCCCAGTGCCCATCTCTGTATCCCAAAGCTTCTTGAACTGTTGGCCACAGGTACACTCTTGTCTGTAAAGTGTGGAATTTGTTAATTCTGTAGACTATTTATGCTCACATCTACACAAACAAGATGCACTGCCTATAGTCTGCTTCAGTTTTAGGAAAGTAATAACCATGACTGAAGTAATTAATTTTAAGCTCAAATCCTGGAAAGTCTTCAGCAACTGTTCTTATTTGCTGAAGGCTCATGTTGTTCCTGCTAAGCAAATAGTAGGATTATATCCAGTTGCCTCTCTACCAAATATGATGGCTTGTTGAATATAATGTTAAATTCTCCTCTGATATGACTGTTATTTATTTTTCTAGATCAAGTGTCTGCATTGGACAACTTTGCAAAATGCTAGGATGAAACAAAAATCAAGCCATGGGGAAAAAGGTACTGCAGAATTACAGAAATTTAGAATAGGTTTCCTCATTCAGGATGATTCTAGACTGAGTTAACGGGAACAATGGGATATTTTGCAGAGGAGGTGCATCTTGTAAAGCTAATACTCAGAGTATCACAAAGCTCTTTAGATTCCAACACACAGTGGGTTCCCATGAGATTGCACTAAAGAAGCATTGCTGCAGAGCCAGTCTGTTTTCACTCTCCTGACTCGGACTAACATGTCTTGTGCCTCACAAATCAATCTACTATGAACAGTGCAGTACTTTCCCTACTGAAGCAGAGACCAGAATATCCTCCTCTGGTTTTCAGATCCTGGCAGAATCATTTCCTCTTGGTCCAGTTTAATTAAGTGAAACTGAAAGCCGTTGTTCTCAATCTGTCCTTTTCCTACTTTGTTCAGTAAATGATGTATTACTTCTCCGTGTAAAACTTTCCCTTCCCAGTGAATTAAAGAGAAAAAGCACCAAAGTGAGAAATAGGGGGTATGTCTAGTTTTGCATTACAGGACTCTGGTCTTGAAATAAAAGTGAGTACATGGTAATAACATGGATTATTTGAACTGCATTGCGAGTTTTTTTATATTGTTCAACTGAGTGATGACATAGGGAGACTGTAAACCTGAAACTTTAAAAACACTCATAACTGGTCTTTGTTTTCAGAAAACTCTTTCTACAGCATTCGTGACTAAGTCTGGAAATAGAGGCATGTCTTCAGATGGAAGCTTCAGCTTGTCTTTAGCAAAAGACACTGAAAGTATGATAGCTTTATCAGCAAATAAAAGTGTAAACTTCCTACTCTAGATTAAGAACAAAGATTGACTCAGATTTTTATTCTTTATCAAGAGAAGCATTTAAAGGTTTCACCAGAAAACTGTAAAGGTGATGGGGGCTCAACAGCTGTCGTAATTTCAAATATTTCTGTGTAAGCTTGCTTTAGGAATGTAATTTTCCCACCTGCTTCAGCAGGGAGAGCAGCTTATTTTAAAATAGTTGTTCTGGGGAAGAGAAGGAAATAAGGGATTCAGAATACCTTTTCATGTTGAGTGCCACCAATTCCTCTTGTGCTCACTGATAGCTGAGAACTTGGTGTTTATCAGGTCATGGCCCAGTGAAATTAGAAAACATTAAATCCTACTCTCTATCACTTCAGTGAACCACTGAACCCCGGATCAGCACAAACATCTTCATCTCAGGAGATGACAGACACATCCTGGGATAACTGAAGGTGTTCCTCTCCTGAAACACCAGTGGAAACTGGCAGAGTCCAGTGGCGGGAAAGTTAAACATGAAGGGTGAGTGGATGCTCACGGGACAGGACAGACAGCAAACGGGCAGGAGCAGGCAGGTAAGGAGATGGTGCCCACAGCAGCCCTGTTACCTCAAGACCACTGCAGACTGTCTTTGTGCTCTGTCACAGGTTATTGTGAGAGCACATGGGGTCACACCTCGTACTGCGAGACGGGGACCAAATTACTGTGTCTGAAAAGAGCCAAAAAATTACCTCAGAGCCGGCTTCAGCCATCCAGTCCTTCCCTTTGGAGGGGTGGAAAGACCTGGCCTATTGAAGAAGTGCTTCCTCCACAAAGGCCCGCGGGGTGTTCGGCGATCGGTGCTGCGGCGGCACCGTGTGGCTGTTGGTGGCACGGACACCGTGTGGCTGTTGGTGGCACCGTGTGGCTGTTGGTGGCACCGGCACCGGCTCACCCTCAGGGGCCGCGGCTCGGGCCCGGGCTCGGGCCCGGGCTCGGGCTCGGGCCCGAGGAGAGCCGGGAGCGGCCTGGCCAGTCCGGGCGTGGGACCATTCGGTAATTAATAAGGATTAATTACCGAATTACCTGGTCAGGATCCCAGCTGGGTCAAAGACAACAGCGTCTAGATTAAGAGAGCAGCGAGCCAGGTGTCTATGGCCTGGAGCACTCTGCAGCCTCCCCGGTATGCTCTGGTGCCTTGTGTGCAGGTGTACCAGCTGCCCGGAGTCTGTCTCAATACCAAGAGAGCCTCCAAAACAAAATACATCTCTGATAGATATTCAAAACACTGTAAGCAATCTGTCTCTGGCCTCCCAGGGTGAGGAGGTGGCTGTTACGGCCACCCCAAATGTCACTCAGGTGCTGGATGTGCTGCCCAGCGCGGCGATCCTGCTCCCAGGCTCGGTGAGTTCTTTGAGGACAAACCAAGGCTCTTGATTTTGTGAATGGCCTCTGTCTAAACTGCCGGGTGCTAGTGGGAAGGTGAAGGGCCTGTTCATTTGCAGAGCGACGGCACTGTATGAAAGCAGCAGTTCCCACACGCCTGCACACCTGAGGTCCCAGGTCCGTGGGGGATGCGGGGAACAGGGTACCACGAGGTCCCTCTCCCTGTCTCAGGGTGAGAGAGAAGCAGCGCTGTTTGGTTTCCGAATTCCCAGATGTGTGCCAATGCGCTCGCTTCCGTCACTAGATGGCAATAAAGACCCAACGTGCTCTTCCCTGGGCGGCAGGGGATGATTGTAGAGCTCGGCCTGGATTTGCCCCAGGAGATAAAACTGGAAGATACTAGAGAAACCAAGAAAATAAGTGTGCCGTCGTTCTGCTTGGTAATCAGGATTTGTTTTGTTACTGTCTGTTTCTTAGCAAAAATAGATAGGCTGTATTTACCAAGCACAAAACTATTATCAGATTAAAAATATATTTCTGTGCAAGAAAAGGAAGCTCAGCCTTACCAGGACAGGTACTCAGAGGACATGGCATCATACTCCAGAAGCACTGCTGAGGTTTCAAATACTCTGGGATTTCAGTGTTTTACCTTGAAGCTTAAGATATATTTCTATACTTTGGCAGTGGCAGGAGGCAATCCATTTCTGTATGACCCTCCTTCCCCAGTGAAGCCTTACCTACGTGCCTCTCCATGTAGTATTTTTTTAAACAATCCTTTGTCGTAGTGACAATTTTAACACCAATCTCTGAGACACCAGAATGAAGGACACCTTGTATTTCTCCATTTCCTAGGTGCTGTGTGCTGGTGGCTGCTCCTCACTATGCTGTGTGTATATTAATTTTGCTCAAAGGTTAATCTCATTTGAAGGCAGGATTTTTGTGTGTACACAAAACATTGCAAAGCCAGCTGGCATATCCTACTCCCAGACAATGTTGTGATTCGAAAGCAGTGTTATGGGAAGCAGAAGGAACTAAATGAGGAAATTAAACTGACAATATACCCTGCAGTGAGCTGATGGGGAGAAGCTGAATGACCTATTTTTGAATTTTCCCACTGCTGCTTCTCAGTGGTTCTGTTGCAAAAGACAACGCAGGAACTCATTGTCTTACTGTTGTCTTCTCTGGGTGTGTATTTTCAATAATCCAGAAGGTAAAAGTCATCTGTTGAGCCAACACAAGGCCCCTGTACCGCCTCAGCATGTTGAAACAAACAGCATATATTTTATGAACCGTACCCGACTATGTAACTTGTATAGTACCTTATGACTGACATCCCTTCATTTGCTGCTGAAGGGCTTTCTGGGTGTCTTGAGTTGAGTCACACTGGGATAAAATTTGGCAGAAACTTGAGCTCAAGTACTTTTTTGATTATTTAGAAAAAACCCTGCAAAAAGTAAGCAATTAGATGGATGACCAGGACCATCTTCTCCTATGGTATATGAACAATGTCCCTGAAATTCAGAAAGAAATGCAGTAAAAGTGCAAGTAGCCAGTAGGGGAGAGTGAGTGGACTAAGTTAGGCAGAAATGTCTCCAAGTGATGGCAAACCTTGCACAGGCAGCAGAGCAGAAGGAAATTTATCCCTGGCCTGTGGAAACTGGTATTGTGCAACTGAATAAATAGTGGGGACTCTGTTCTCTGCCACATTCTAAAATACAGAACAGAAGTGACAAATAATAGTTATGTCTGAGTTCCAAATTAGAAGCCTGGAGAATGGAGACATAGCCTAAATCTCCATAAGATTGCTCTGAACTCTTTTTTTTTAAATCTACCTACATGAGAGAGAGAGAGAAAGAAAGAGAGAACGTACTGTAGAAAAATGAGAGCTGGTGCTCATTCTTGATTTCAGAACCTGACCTAAATGACTTTGATCTCTGCAAGCAAACCTACTTCACAGATACCTGCAAGTGCTGCTGCCACCCTGCACACAGCATTTTACTGTCAGGCAATTATAAGCTACAACTGTGATGCCACTTCAGCTTCAGTGTTTGCCCTTTTAATTTTCTCTGTTGCTATGGCAGCAACAAATGATTGCGATCACTGCTGTTTATATTGCAGTCCAAGTCACATCAATAGAGATCTTGGAAACTAAACACTAAAAATCTGACTTAACTGTATAATGCATGTGTTGTTGTACATAATAGATTGTTCGCAATAACCAGGATTCTTTGAAATCTTTTTTTTCCTGTAGCATTTGGAAAATTCCTTTAACTAATGGTTGTCAAATGATAATTTACATTTAATACATGCTTACTCCGTGCTCTTCACGTAGCTGGACAAGATTTCTTTTACACTGTTTCCTAAATCCTTGAAAACAAATATTTTAATGGTCTTTCTAGTGTTGAAGAAAGGCTACTTTATCTTTTTACACACTGTATTAATCATAGTAGTGCATCAGGTCTGAAATAACACATCTTTAAAAAGATACTTCAGTACTTTCTCTCACATTGTTTTGTCTATTTAGACTGTACAGGCTGGGGCCTCTGCTGGAGCACTGTTCCTGATCCACCCC
Organism: Aleadryas rufinucha; assembly: GCA_013397815.1. Taxonomy (NCBI): domain Eukaryota; kingdom Metazoa; phylum Chordata; class Aves; order Passeriformes; genus Aleadryas; species Aleadryas rufinucha. Next base: position 71,430 of record VZTH01003977.1, read on the forward strand.
AGCATCAGCCAGACAGCAGAGCTGGCAGGGTGTGAGTTCATTTCCTGGGGGAGTGAGGAGTGCCCACCTGCACCCACCTGTACCGTCCACGCCCTGGGTGCACGCCTGCATCTGCCCTGTGGGTGTCGGATGCCCAGCACAGCTGAGCTGCAGGGCTGAGCCTCGCAGGGCTGGGACGCCTTTGCTGGGCGATGTGACTTTTCTTACAGAAAGTTCAGTCTCTATGGGAGAGCCCAGGAAGCCAATTTGCTCTTTAAATGACCCCAATGCACATTGGGCGTATTGAAGAAAAAAGCCATTTCCTAGTGACTAAATCTCATTTAAAAAGCAATTTTCCAATCAATTACAATGCAATTTAGCTGCTAACTGTTTAATTATCAAAAAAGAAACTCTGTTCCTGTATTTATGAACCATGCTTTAAAATTTCATCTTCAGAGTTTTGTATGGAGCAATGTGACTGCTCTATTGATGCAATTATAGTATAGTTAAAATTTTCACTTCAATGTATTGTATTAGTTCAAGGAAATATTGTTTGCACAGAAGCCTTTGAAATAGGAGGTTCATTGATTTCTACAAGAGCTTGAATCTTTATTGTTATTCTCATGCACTATAAAAATTGCATTATCTTATGTAGGTTTTATTAGAGGAACATAGGGATTATTTTGTTTGTTTGTTTACTTTTGTTTTCTTAATCTTGTGTGAGAATTTCAGTCCTGGAAACACACTGAAACTAGAGCAAGGTTCCTCTTGAAAAAAGGACTTGAGTCTCTGGAGAGACTGAAGAGGTGCATTGCAGGGGTGGTTTATGAGAGCTGGGATGCTGGCGCCAGGTTGTGAGGTCCTGTCTCGGGGTGAGCACCATGGAGGAGCACAGAGGGCTCAGTTCTGAAAATAGGAAAACTTTCAGGTAGCAGGGCTGACATGACTTGCAATTTTTATTTAAAATCTTGCAGTGCTTGGTGTTTCTTCTTAAAGCTCCAGTTCCCAAAGTTATCTGAGAGGAGGAAGGGAGCTGAGACATGAGGGGGTGGGAGGGCTCCTATCTAGGAGACAGTTAAATAGGCATTCTCCAAGATGTCACGGGCATTAAAATGGAGTTTAATGGTGGCAGTGACTGGATGGCTACTTTTTGTTCCCCCTTCTCTCACAACTTTTAGATTATTGCAGGAAATTTGTTACATAAAACTACACACCAGGTCAAGACCCACATCACTGCTCCTTGGCATGTCACAATCACTTTGCTCATGTTTGTGTGCCCTTATGCATATCTGGTCAGTTTTAAAATTATAGTGCAGAAATAATACCAGATATGGTAATTATTAATCTGCTCTTCATGTAATAAAATTTTCAAAAAAGCCTCTAATTGTTTTAGGAATAAATTATTAGTTGACAGCTCTGTCACTTCACAAATCTCACTATTACACACTTAGGAAAAAAAGTAGTTTTTGTGAGGAATGTCTGTTTTCCTTCTTTCTTGCACACGTCCATGTGGCTGTTGTTTATTTCCAGTGTGTCTACGTCTGGAAGGTTCTGTTTATGAGCACAGTGGTATGGCACAGATAATTATTTATTGATCTAGCTCAAATGATTAACGATTCAGCTTTAGCTGGCCTGTTCTATTACTGTGCATAAAGAGCATTGAAGTAATTAAAACGGTTTGATTGCTTTGAGTAAGGTGAGACTTAACACATATGCACACACACACACACGCGTTGCAGTTGGGCCTGAGGATGACACTTGTGAAGCCCAGGTGCAGCACAGCCTGAAGGAGCCCTGTGCTGGCTGCAGAGCACTGAGTAGGGAAAGGCACATACGGCCTTCAAAGGGAGCTTGGGGGGCAAGTTCCCTCATGAAACTCCACTGCTGGAGTTTAAATATTGACTGGAAACACAGAATTGCTGGTCACAATCCTGTACAGGCTTATCCTCAGTTTTCCAATTTCAGGGTGTGAGCCTTCCTGTTTGTGTGAGTGGGATGAGTCCCGTGGTAGCACCAGGATCAAGAGGCTGCAAGATCCAAGGTGTAGCCATCAGAATGTTTGCCTTGGAGCTGAAATGCACAGCTGCAGGAGCTGCCCCTGGCTCTGAGTGAGAAGAGCTGTGGCTTGCAGGTTCATTCTAGCTGAATGATGAGGACCACCCCCTAAGCCTCTGCTCTGGTGGGGCAGGGCCGGGGCCAGGCCGAAGCCCTGTCCCTCCCCACAGTGCTGGTGGGTGCACAGGGGCCCTTGGCCTCTTCTGCCATCACTATTGGGGAAGCTGTGGTGGGATTGGGGAAGGTGTTGCGCTCCACACCAGCACCAGGCACCAAAGGTGCTTTTTGATTTCAGCTTATGCTCTTCCTGAGGAGGGGAAACAAATCTGGAATGTAAAATGAGTCCAGCAAATGGATTTTTCCTGTGAAATGTGACTTTTATCTCTGCTAAGCCTACCTATTTAGATTATAAAGCTGAGGATTGAAATGGTTTGTTCCAGTTTCTCTGCTACCAAATGCCTGTTTAAATAAAAGGTTTGCTAAATAATTCATATAAATATTATTCAATAATTGATAAACTTTGTAATAAAGATTGAAGCCTAACCCGGTAAAACTCCAAGTGCCTTTATGTTCTTTATTAGCTAATTCTGTTGAGGAAAGCACTAATTCTGCATGGAGGTTTTTGTGTTGGTTGTTTGTGGGTTTTTTTAAATTGTTTGGGGTTTTTTTTTTGTTTATCTGCTTTTTTTTTTTGGTCCCTTTTCAACTGGCCTCACAGGAAGCAGGGATCAGAGATTTGGCATCAGTAACAAGCAAAGCCATGACTCACAGAGGCACCAGGGCTTACCTGATCTCTGCAGGAGAACCTTAGCCTCAGCACCGGCACAGCTCAAGGGCCCTATTTGAGACCAACTTCCCTCTAAAACTGCGGGAGTCAGCCCATAAGTGAAGCGTCTCTTTGGGTCATTGAATAAAAGAGGCAGAGGTGTTTCTGTCTGTTAGAGGATGTCAGCTCAGCCAAGCCTCGGCTCTGTGGGGAGGCAGTCCTTGACAGCTCCTCTCCATCTCCTGTCCCATGGCTCTGCAGTGGGGCTCAGAGGGGCTCCTGATGCAGATCCAATCCCTGCATTGCAGCTGATCTCTGCATCAGTGATCAGGAAAGCTGAAGCAGGTCCAGCTCAATGTGAGGTCACTATGCATATTTTAAAACACATTAGCTCTCCTGCAGATGTTTTCATTCAAAGATAAATTAGCTTTCATCTGCTATGGAGGAATAAGGAATGACAATTTAAGGCCATTTCTGAATGAGGGCCTTCAAGTAAGCATCTTGTGCATCCATTTCATATTTTTTAAAGATTTACATCTGGCTTCCCAGCTGGCCCAGTGCTGGGAGTCTTGGGGGTCTAGAGGCACAGCAGTAGCAAGGGGCCTTACCCTCCTAGATTTGAATCTCTTTTCCCCACACGTGGATCCTCCTGCAAGTTAATGACGCATTGGTGTCACACGGGTGAAATGGGCGAGAGACATGCCTAGATCTGTGTTTTGGCTCTGCTGTGTTTTTGTATTGTACAGGAAGTTTGTCACAGGTGCTGTGACCTCCCTCGTTCTGGCACCTGTGACACTTCAGCGCCCTGCGAACGCTGCCGAGACGAGCGGTCACTGCGAGACGGGAGGTTTGGGAAGTGGCGTATCGAGTGTGCTGCAACTGGCTAAAAATAAAAGAGAAATCAATAGTGAGTCACATACGATAATGAAAATCTGCAAATTAATTAAATATTTACCATGCTGAAATATGGCTATGGCAGTGTTTTCCGTATCAGAGCCTGCTCCGGTGGGAGCAGGGACATCGCCGAGAGCTGCCTTGCTGCCGGGGCAGGGTGTGACTGCTGGGGAAATGCGCTGGGTATCACCTGCCCTCCCTGAAACCTTTCTGGGGCCGTGCCTGGGTGAGTCGGAGACACGCTCACTCTCTCCCTCACCTGGAAGGACAAGAACAGTTGAAATCCCCAAACTTCGTGTTGCTAAATATGGGGTGTTGAGGAGCAGTTCTTGGTGGGCTCCTATAGGTTTTTTCAGTTGATTTGGCAGAACCAAGATTTCCCAGCGTTCCCAATCTCCATCTGCTTTTAAGTAGGAATGCTAGTTCATTCCCGTTTGTTGAGTGGGAAGTGGGAGGGAGTTTCCATACTGCTGTGAAGGTGCTTGCAGACTGGTTTTATTTCCACTGAAGTGTGAAGTACCCATCAGCTTGAGAAACAATACTCTGACCTTCAAAACACTGGCTAGGCAAAACAAGCAAACAAACAAGAAATATTTTATTCCTGAAGCACAAAGACTCTAATTAATTTTCCCTTAGCTCTAAAGGTTGTCACTGAAAGCTGCTTTGGAATCTAACCACTTGCAAAAACTAGAGGCAGGACAGTGGGCGTGAGAAGGAGTCTGGAGCTCTGCAAGAGGCTGGCTAACTAATATTTTGTGGTTGTAGCTCCAGAGTGGGATTTTAAACACAAAGGCATGGAATGAATTTGAAACTGATAGCTTTGAGAATGAACAGAGCTTGGTCTGTATCAGTCACTACATTACCCACCGTAGCAGATTGGCATTAGCAAGTACAGATCAGCTGTTTATCTAGAGAAAGGATCTGTTCTGCTATTAGATGCCAATAATAGAATGTTGTGCTTCCTCAGTGCAATACAGAAATCGAACAGTGAAGGGAATTCTTCCCTCCTAAAACTCCCCATAACTCACCTGTATCTGCTACTGGTGTATCAAAAGCCTGCTCTGCAAGAATGCACAAGCAATTGATTTAGATGATAACCTGTTTTTCCAATCTGAAGTCATCACTACAAAAGGAAGTCACAGAATAGTTAGGGTTGGAAAATGGGGCTGAAGAGCTGAGGGGAATGCAAGAGGTAAGGAGGAGAAAGCAGCATGGGCTTGTGTACTGGGCTCCAAAAAGAAGCAGCTATTTCTGGTTCTGTTACAATCCTCACCATGGACTGTGCTGCTTGGTGGCACTTTGAACAAAACAAAAGCCAAAAAAAGGTGTAGGGAGTAAACCCTTTCAATTTATAACATTTCTTTGGGACAGAACAGAGAGCTGTTGAATTTCCAGGTTTGGTGATGTGCACTGTGGTAGGCATGCATGTGAGGTGGCAAGTAGAAGTGTGTATATATAAATAAAACATATCAACTTGCATGTGTTCTTGTGAGTTGAAATGATGGATTTTCAAAACAGTCAGTTACTAGCCAAAATTTCACTGAAATGCCTTTCTGCTCAAGTGAGTAATGCAGGAAATATTATTTGCAATAATTACGTACCTGACTTGGATTTACAAAACCATGACTATGTTATATATAGTTTGGGATGACTTTGATAAACTTGTTCATTTTGTGCTATCAATTTAGAGAAGACAGGAACTATTTGTTTATGAAAATTTACCATAAATAAACAATGAGACTACCTAGATTTATGGCTTAATATTGTAATTAGGTTTTGCTGAAGAAAAAGTAGTCTTTTGAAAGAGCGAACTTATAATTATTTGTGTACACAAGGAAGGTGCTGCATATTGCAGATGGCTCATGAAATGCCTGTCAGCTTGTTTGGGTGGGAATTGCATTCGCTGGGAAGATATACATCTTATAATGAAAACATTTTATCAGACTGTCTTTTTGAATCTAATGAATTATTTTTTCACTTAAGCAAACCATTCATTAATTGGAACATTAATTGAAACATTAATAATAGAAGTCTAGGCAGACTTTTAATCTGCGATCAGAACAGAAAAATAAAATTCCCAAACAAAGATTAGTATTTATTTTTAAGACAATTCGTCAGTGATTAATAACCTGATGAAGCTATTACATCTATCACTTTACTGGAGCATGCATTCAAAGACTTCATTGGATGAATAGCTGGGACTGTTTGAAGACAGCTGGGAGAAAAAGAAAACTTTTCAGAGGGCCCCTTTGAACTGACCTTGAAGCAACAACTGTGTTGTTACACTCTAGGCCAGGGAGAGGAGAGACAGCAAAAGGACTTTAGGAATGTTCTTTAGAACTGAGGGGAAATCTGCTCAGAACAAATGCCTGAAAAACTTCATAACCTTTCTGGGTGGCTGAACAAAAGCTGTTACTGTCTGGTGTTACTGAATGTCACGGAGGTTATTTCCAAACACTTGGCTAGCACCTGGGGAGAAAATAAATGCCTTGGGGCTGATTGAGATCCGAGTGCTTCCTCTAGAAGGATGTGCAGCTCCATGTAATGACTACAGCAACTGTCAGGTGCTGTGAGGAAAGGACAAGTATTATTGTCACGATTAAACTGCGAAGGTTAAATGATTAATTTGGGATGGCTGAGGTGTACTGATATTGGATCTACTGGGGAACACAGAGGGAGGCAATGCCTTTGTGAATTCTCTATCTTATCAATAGTGTTTTCTTCCCCAAAGAACAGCGGATTTATACATTTTAGTGCTTTCTTACTCCTCAAATTGAAAATGCTGCACGTGTTCTCTGAAGGCGGACACTACCCATTTGCCCCCATTACAGAAGAAATTAAATGGTGCCACTTTGACTGACATAGTGGTAGGGATAGCACACCTGGGGCCAGATCTCTGATACATACTCCCATTTTACTTTCCTTGCAGCTTTGCTCAATTGAGTTTCCCCAATTTTTGCTACCATTGTTTGCCTGCATTAGCAACAATGCCAACAATATTTCATTGAAATGTTCCTGACATTCTCATGCTGTGTATAAGGCTTGTGCATAAATTATATGTCAATGTAGGACTGTCACAGTGTCCCTGATCACAGGAAACATTTCATCTGGGACCTGTTGTGATTTCTCTTTCAAGCTGTTGGGAAATTCCCATTTCCTAAAATGAATTTTTTCTTGTTCTGGGAAGTGCAGAGGTGATCCACAGTCATGGGTTTGTTACAGCTCTTGGGGGCAAGGGTTCCTCTGTGTGTTGAGATTTTGCATGTCCTGAAGTTCTGTGTGCAAAGAACTTCCCAAGGAAATAGAGTGGGAAGGAAATCCGTGCCTGCAAAGACCATGAGGGTGAACTGTCAGAGCAGCCCCTGCCCCTGGACATCCAGCCCCTTCCATCATCTCCCAGTATTTCCATCATTTCCACAGCATACCCACCCCCAGCGCTGTGGGGGGACCCGTGGCAACCTGGAGGCTGCAGTGTTGGGATTCCTGGCTGCTCCAGGAGGCTGCTGAATTCCAATATGTTCTCCCATATGTTTTAACACTTTTGCATTTCTTCCATCTGTTTATGGGAAATTTGAAGGAATTTAATGATCTTTTCTAGGGTTATTAAACCAACAGCTGTTGTCACTAATAGAGGACATTCTTTATGGCAATGTGCAGATTCCAGTGATAAATCCAGCCCTACCACCCTATATTTCTTTTTATGAATGCAGCATTTGTACTGAAACTGAGGTTATGAATACAGGCAGTTCTTAAACTATTATTTTATACTATAGCTTTAGCATAAAAATAGGGATTTTTTTCTTCTCCTCTGATTCCCAAGTGCTTTTACTATGAAATACATTTTATGCTAGGTGAGACAGAAATTTTTTTTGTTCCCATTTTCCTTCCTTCTCCCATTTTTGTTCTCCCTGACAAAAAAGCAAACTGAAAAACTGGGAGGAGATGCTCAGAAGAATTGAATACATCACAATTGAATAACTGGTTTTGGTGATGCAGAATGAAATTACATTTTCTTGTTCATTGTAAGGGTTCCTCTGGTACCCCAAACTGATGGTGACTTTTGTTGTATTTGGGAAGGTTTTTGCTTCTTGTTTGTCTTACTGTTCTGAAGACTGTAAATATCTGCTTGGATATATGCTATGTCTAATTACACACTATCCTGTTTTTCAATACTTTCACTTAATGCTGTATAGTGAAGAGCTTTTTTGCTGCATCACTGTTTTTTTCCTATTTTTTTAAATGGTAACATAACCCAAAATAATGATTACAATCTTTGGCTCAGTGAAATACCTGATGTGAGGTAATAATATTTAATGTACCTGCATAGTGGCCCCATATCTAATAATTTCAATATCTTTTCCTGAATATTTACTGTTCCCTTGAAGGCTTTCAGAGCCTCTGACATCTGTGAGTGGCAAGGCACCAAGGAGAGCACAGCAGGACCATAGTAGGTTCCCTCTGTGTCATGGTTTAATGTGTTAGAATGAAAGCAAATAACAGCAGAAAAACAGTCTGCTAACATCACTCTTAAAGTATTTAAGGTACTTCAACTATTGTTAAAGTTGTATATAAACTGCCTGGAGACTTCTGATAGATATCACTTAGGAGTAATCACTGCATTTGTGTCATTAAAAAACAAAAACAAGAAGGAAATGCTTTTCTGTTGTCTTCTGTGGCTTATTCATCCTGCACCTTAAAAAACAAAGCACAAGACAAAGTAGTTTTTCATCTTGAGTGAAACACATTTTAAAATTAATTGGTTTACTGGCTTGAAAGCTTCATAAATTGGATTAGAATACCATATATATATACTGGCTACAGGTAATGGGTGATCTGGCCTGTTTGTTATCTTTTGATTGATTTTCTCACCTACATTTTAATTAAAATAATCCCTGTACTGACATCATAAGCAGAGATGGCCAGAAGCTGAATGATTCTCTCTGCCCTGGCAGAAGATTTGGGCTCAAATTACCAGTTTAAGAGGGATTTATCAAACCTGTACAAAATGCATATATTGGAACCTGAATTAATTAGCATGGAAATGAGTGAGCACAGTTAAATACATATGTCTTGTTAGTATTCAGCATTGCTACCGTGAGATGAAAGAATAGGAAATGAAAAAGATGGAATGAGTGAGAATAGGAAGCAAAAACCCAGATGTTTCTTAATCTGTTGTAGTGATTCGTGACAGTTTCCTTGTATCATATCTATGTCCAAGGGCTTCTGTCTATATTAGAGGTAATTAATACATTATTATGCACCTATGTTTTATGCTGTCACTTAGCACTGCAGTTTGTGCCTTCTTTGGGAAATGGAAGCAATAACTGAAGTTTAGGGGTCTTCACACACTTTGGTATAAATTCTTGTTTTCTGGTTTTTTGAGCCTAAACTCAGTGTTACAAGTAGCACTCCTTTCCCTGAAGGGCAGGGGCTCATCTATCATGATTGTGACCATCCTGTAACTTCATGGGTGTATGGATAACGGGACAGACATACAGTGACACAGAGGGGTGGATTAAACACTTGACATTCACCTGTGCAGAGAAGAATCCTGATCTGGAATATCAAATGGAACTGAAATGGAATTGAGCCTCTGTCAAGTTTCAGGTATTGTAACATTTGTGTGGAAAAGTTGCATAAGATTCATTGCATTTCAGAAATGAAGAATCCACCCTGAAAGGGGAGATCGCGTTTGAAATACACCTGGTCTTGGTAATGTTTCAGGTGTGGTGCTTACAGCATTTTTCACTATCAAGGTGACAGTAACTGAAAGATAGATTGGTGCAAGTTTGGCATTTATATTTTGACTGAGAGAAGGTCAACTTCTTCATGGAATCTTGTTTAAACTGGTGGAATGGCATGGAAATGTCACACTGTCTTTCTGATAGTGTCACTAGTGCTTTGATTAACGCAAGTTTAACCTGCAATGCAGAATGAAACACAAATAATTTCATAAGAAACTAGTCCAAAGTGCCTGAGATCAGCAGAAAGATTTTCCTTGATTTCACTAGTTTTGGGACCTGGTCTAATTGAAACACCAAGAAAAAGATAAATTATTGCAATTATTAAGAAATCCATGGTTTACACTTGAGGAAGTCAGGCCCCCCTCCCCCTGGTTCAGGACCCCACAAGCTGGAGGGGAAAGCTCCGTGGGAAGGCCCACAGGTGTTCCTGACCCTGTGGCTAATGGGCCAGCTGGACCTAAACAGCCTCACCTGGGACATGAAATGCCACACCATCCCCACCCCCATGGCCCTATTTGAGGTCCACCACGGGCTGGTCTCTTTGTGACTGCGGTGCCATTGGTCCCCATTCCATTGCAGGCGCTGCAGCTGCACCACTGGAGGCTTGTCCTGCAACCTGGTGAGTCTCTGGCTCTCTTGCTGTTGGTTTTTCCCCTTGGCTAATGCTTGCCCTGGGAGGTCAAATATTGTCATAACCTGTATCAACCTCAGTGTGCTTGGAGAGAGGAGGGATGCCTCCAGCTTGTCGGGGGAGTGTGAGCTCTCTGTGCTTCTTGTGCTGTGGGGAAACTGGAATGTGGAGTCACAAAACCTTCCATGCAAGTGGAGTTGGTGTAATAGGAAGTTTGTTTCCCATAAAGTTCAGGAAGACCTGGGTGACTTGTATTGTATTGGCAGAGTAAATGCCAGCATTATGAAGGATCAGACTATTGAGTTACTGCTGGGTGTATGGACAAAATACAGGGACAGCCTGGAACAGCCCATGTTGGGAACTGTGTGGTCATCTGGAAGTTCTGTCAGGGGAGGCTTCCTGAAGTAGTTGGTTCATATGCTATTTTATCAATTGAGTTTTCGGAAAGACAATTTCTTGTTGCAATAGTTTATCTTAATCTTTCAATTTTCAGAGCAATTGTGAACCAAGTATCACGTCAGGAGCCATTTTTCACTGACTTAACTGAGTGCTGCACATTTCTATTTATAGATTCACTGTTTGTGTTTATTTCTAACACACTTTGCTGTCAAATTCAGTAAATAATTCAGAAAAATATAAATGACAAAAGTTCCTGGGCATGTGAGAAGTATACTGTTAGGGGAAAATGCATCCTGGACTATCAGTCTTGAGGGTGGAAGAGTTTTATAAGGGAAATCCCCCTAATGATAGAGTAAGAAAAGCTAGGGTGACACTTTGACAGGCTAGAAATTGGTCTCTGTAGAGTTTTGGCCTGCTGTGGAGGCAGGCATGTAGGTGTAATATGGAAAGTGAAGAAACTTTTGTGTGCGCCTGCCTGGTCTCTTCTTCAGCTGGTGAGTGTGGAGTGAAGTACTTCTCTTGTGTTTACCATTTGGGCAACACAATTCCCATGTTTGTTGTACCATCTGGTTTTTTAACAACTTAAGTCGGTTAACTGAGTTAAAAAACTGCCTTGACAATCATTGTGGATTGAGAAATGCAAAAAATATGTGAATCAGAAAGCCCAAGTGCAGAATGGAGGTCCCAAGAACATACTGGGAAAGGATCGCTATAAACTTACTACAGCTGTGTGGTTTTTCTGTTGTGTATCCTGTAACCATCTGCATTGCCAAGTTGCTTGTCGTGCGGTTTTTCTGCTTGACTATCTTGGGAGTCAGCAGAATGAACGGATAAGTGCAGGTTTGCGGGTCATCACCAGATCAAAAGGACTTTGAGTTACTATTCCCTTTGAACTGAAAGGTCTGAGACTTCCTGCTCTTTCACTCTGCAGCAGGTCTATTAATGCTTGACTTCTGTACCTCAAACGTTATCAGAATGATAAATTTCTTGACAGCTGCTTGCTCAAATTTTTAACCATCATGTTCTAGTAAGTTGTTGAGAGGCACTTAATGTGTGTGATGAGACTGCCTCTTGCTGCAGGTGAGCAGGATTGTTCTGTTCTTTTCATTTGTATAAAATGCGGCAGTCCTGTTGGAATCATTTGCATAGACATGGCTTGAATTAGAGTTAAGATCCCGAGGTTTAATTTGAGTTGCTCTGAATTTAAGTCTGTTCGAAGAGCAGAAGCTTGCTTCTTCTGTTGAGATGATGCTTCTGACTTTCTAGAAGCCATTTTCTTGTATGAGTATTTAGCTGTAATTTAAGACATGCATTTGTTTTCAGTAGTAGGGTGAGTGACTTGGAGCGTAATCCTGACAGAGTTTGATATTTAGCATGTCTAAATGCTTCTGAAAAGAGCCCTATAATGTTAATGTTCATTGCTTTTTCTCCTCTGTTACATCTGTACCTGATCTCCTCAGTCTGACTTTCTTTAGATTAAATTGTTTTCACCTGTTTTCCCTTCTTTAGATTAAATTGTTTTCACCTGTTTTCCCTAAGCAATTTTGAGACCTCAGATCATTCCCCTCTGCATTCTCTCCAGTTGATATTTTGCAGCAACATCATGAGTTGATTCACATTCCACCTATAATCCATGATGATCATAGATGCCTTCCTGCAGGATGCTGCACAGGCAGATGTCTCTTACCCTGTGTGTTTGTCCAGCCTGTTATTCTTGTCTTTTCCCTATTTGACTGACTGAGGGCAGCAAGGGAAGCAGAAAAACCCTTGGTGCTGTGCCTCAGTGTTTAGCAATAGTTGAGATACCCTTGTGCTATCAGCACTGCCTTGGTCACAAATCTAACACAGCACCATTTGGGTTTAGGGTGTCAATTATCCATGTCTTAAAAGGATCCAGAGGAAATAATGGGCAAGACTTTCTGTATCTCCTGTATGGTTCTGCCTGTGAGACTTACTGTGTTAAGCTTTGATAGCATGTTGAATTTAGGGGGTCCAGGTAATTAAAAGACATGAATTTGGTTTCTTCAGAGGTGTGAAGTTCCCAGACACCCTGCTTGTACCACGAGGGATGATGTGACCTCCTGCCTCTTCCTCCTTGTGAACCTCTCCCTCCTCAGAGGAGGAAGAGTGCTGTTCCCAAAATAGCAGTGGCTGAGCAAGAGAGTGGCTTTGATTTGTGATCCTCAAAAGCAAAGAAATACTAGGCAGGGTGTCCTTTGTGTTCAGCATATACAGGCTTGCCAAAGAATTGCTTTAAAGACTGAACTTTTAGCTGAGGATTTATCTGCAGCACTGTCATACAAATGTGTTGAAGTTTAAAACTAGGTAATGCCAGTATTATCTCAGCACAGAGAAAATAACTGAATTCACAGGGTATTTGGCAAATGGTTTGCCACATGAAGTTTCCCATGTCTGTATAAACACAGCTGACAACATCTCAGAACTAGTTTTGGAGGGCAAGCCACAGTTGCTCTAGTAAACACAGCTGTTGGAGCACATGGTTTGGCTTTAATTAAAGAGTTCCTGAGCACAGGGACTGGGAGAAGGCAGCTCATGAGTGCTGGTCAAACAAGAGTAAGATCATTGTCTAAAGGTTTTTTTCCTTCCACCAGGGACTCTGTTCTGCTGTGGAGATAATGTTCTAGACATGGGACATTGCTCTTCAAATGGTAGGAAGGGGGGGGTGTATGTCACATCTGAACATCTGAAACAGCAGTTCTACCAGCATTCTTTAGTTTTCCAAGTCAGTTTGTGAAGAGGCAATGTTTCCTGGTCTCCTTTTCATTCTTGGTTTTGTTCTAGAAGGGTTAGGGAAGCTAATTAGTTTTTCCATTCCTCTGCTCCTGCCTATGAAAAGGGGAGAACAGGAGCATGGCATGATGTGCCTTGGGGGTAAGGATTCAGCGGTGTTTTGGTAGCCTGAAGAACCCCATTTTTCTGTGCAGTACCAGGAGTAATCAGGAACTCTGACAGCAACTGAAATTTTACTGGCTTTTAGCATAGATGGAAACAGGCCAGTGATGCCTGTCTGTATGAGTTGCACTCTATCAATCATGAACTCAGTGCCATAAATCCATAGTTCAAACTTAAGACATCTCCCAAAGTCAGCTCAGTATTGATTCAGCTGCTCACATTATTGCCAAAGGAGTGACATTCTAAAGAACCTTTGGGATGGACTTTCAGAAAACTTAAAGGATATGGTGTTATGAATAATTATCTTGTCTTTAGGGCCACTTACTCTAAAAACTGTTCTCAAACTAAGTGCATTAAACTTGTTTCAGTAATTTACTGCATGGTTGGCATGATGGGCAAGAGGATGGTCTTAAATATGCCAATTTCCTCCCTTTCTGGACACTGCTTTGCATTGATCAGTCTCATGTACCCCTGGTTGTCAGAATTATTTCAGCCTAGGTAATATTATTTAATCTCAAACACTTTCTCTTTCCTTAAAATGCTATAAATGGGGATAAATGGAACAGTGGGCTGTGTAATTTAATGAATAATCTCATTCCTGTTTTGTAAAGCCAAGAAAGAGCAATAGTAATAGCCCTGATGGTTTATGGAAGAAATTGGGTTGCCTTTTTGCCCTGGTGTGTTACCAGAGCCTGGACACTCTGACTGTACTTGGAGCCGCTCTCTGAATGTGTTAAGTGTCACCTGGAAAATGGGTCAAACTAGTTGCTTTAGGTAGACATTACTAAATATGATGTTACTGAAATGTCAAAAAACATTTGTGTAAGTATGAAGTGTAACTTGTAGAGAGCCAGTAAACAGGGGCACAATAAAAGTTCAAGCTCAGTTTCAGAGCTCAGATTTCAGTGAGGTGTTTAAAAAAGAGACACTTTCAGGAGTGTGCAATGCCCTCCTACTGTGTTAATTGACTTGAAAATTTGATGGTGTGACTTTGTGCTTAGCTGGGCATTGAGTGGTTCTGAAATTCCAATTTTCCTGTTACCCTTTGAAGCCTTGGGGAATAAAATCACAAAAAGCCCTGTGATGGTTAACATCTTCCTCCCTGGTTTAATGGCCTTGAGTCACAGCGTGCAGCTGGAGGAAAGACAGCCCATGATGGTACTGACACTGCTTGTGTTCTGATGCTGTCACTGAGGCAGTACCTGTCTGTGACTGAAGTCATGTTAAGCAAGAGCAAAGCTTGTCTTCAACTGGCATGTCTTTGTGAGCAGGAGATGCTGGTGTTCACGTTTGCTTTTAGACAATGCAGGCCACACCACCAGCTGCAGGCTGCTGTGTGCTGGGAGCTGAGCCCTCCCTGGGGGCACGGTGAAGTGCTGAGGTGGCTCCAACCTTTCCATGGGTTTCTGGTCACAACACTGACTGGTGATTTGAGGGTGCTGTCAGCGTTAGCAAAAAGTATCTGAATTCATCTTGGATACTAATGTTTGCAGTAAATTGCAAAATTTATCAAAGCAGCTATGGCTCAGTTTCTGTCCTTCTTGCCCTTACCCAAGGCAGGCAGGGCCCAGTTTCTGGGGTGGAACCAGTACTTCAGAAGTTATATGGAGCAACATGGAAATAAACATCTTGGCAAAGCCCAGTGAGGTCATCAAAGCATGACACTTTCTTCTGAGACTGGTTTTGCAGGGAATTTTTGTTAGGCTTTTTTTTTGTCACAGAGATGATTCAATGATGCCATTGAGTTTGCCCAAGGGAATAAGTAGCTCTTTCCACTCATAGCCATCTGTATTTTGTATCCTTGCATCCACTAAAATTCTTCACTCTTTTTCTGGCCTTGGAATAATCTATGAAATGCTGCCTGTCATTAAGAGAAACTGAGTAAGGAATAGTTCCTGCAACTACGTATTGTTTTCCAGAAAGCTCAAAGACAGAGAAGGTAT
The DNA here is from genome assembly GCA_013397815.1 of Aleadryas rufinucha. Taxonomy (NCBI): domain Eukaryota; kingdom Metazoa; phylum Chordata; class Aves; order Passeriformes; genus Aleadryas; species Aleadryas rufinucha. The sequence goes on from VZTH01003977.1 coordinate 86,754, forward strand.
GTTAGTGCATATTCCAAGCAAGAGATGCCTCCTCCAGCCATAGTATGAGTTAAAAGCATAAGGCAGAGCAATAAATCCTGTGCTTGGAGCAGTCAGGAAGTACAGGGACACCCATACCAATTTTGTTTCACATATTGAAAATCTTAGCAGAGTCATCAGGCTCATACCTACTAACTTGATCATTATGTCCTTTTTATTATTGGAAAAAGGATCTACAATGTAGGTATTATCATCACATATTGCCATTATGAGATTTAGATGGTCACTGTGGGATAATAATTCACACCTTGCTGGGACTTGAAGCCAAAGTCTAATATGCAAGTTTCTTCTGTGAGATTTAGGGATTGATGGCACATTGAGCTCATGTGTTTGCTGAGTGGGGTATGAGGCAGGGGCTGCACTCCAGTGGGATACCTTGAGTGAGGTGCTTCACTGCTGAAAGCCCATCATGCTGCTTTTGTGCTTGCTGAACATGGGAGAAGGGGCAGGGTGGTCATTAGGAGGCACTGGGGGAAGCTGATCTCCGGGGATGCCAGCTGGGTGTGGCACCATTCACCACCACTCTCTGGGCCTGCCCATCTACTGTACCTGCCCAAGCTGTGAGCTGCCAGCTTTTCCAGGAGAGTGGTTATGAATTAAGAGCTGCTGTTGATGCTTTCCTACAGATGCAGTTATCCAGAGTGCAGTGCCAAGGTCTGATCCAGAAAGGTTATTGACCCCAAGGGTTTCCTGCAGGACACCCTGCTCTGTTTGGGACAGGTTCTGAGCAAGCCCCTTGGCTGCCTCATGCTGTGGCTCTCAGGAAGCTCCTGTGACAGATGTGAGGCCGCTCATGACAGGCAGGGATTTAGAACATTCAGATAGAAGATGGTTTTGACTTGCACAAATTCTTCTGCTCTCACCTGCATATTATTTTTCTAGTGGTGTCAGTAATGTTGTGACTTGGGCCAGCAAACACATGGGTATCAGGTATCCTGTTTCTTGCAAGTTGGCATTTTTTCAAGAGAAGGTTAGGACAGTTTATAAATTTATAACCATATGTTTTTTTCTGACTGAGCAATCAAAATTGGGATGACTCATGTTCTTGATCTCAGCTAAAGATTAGGCTTTTGCTGTGTATTGTCTCAAAAGTGGCAGGCTTGGATACTTCAGCCCAGAGATGTCTGCTCAGTGTCCTGTTAGAGCAGTGAGATAATGCATATTACACCATTATCAGGTAAATCTCGAATTTGCTTCTGGTGAACTTGACAGTTAATTTTCACCTTAATAACAAAGGATTTTGTTTGCAGAAGTGATTCTAATTATCTTTTTTTTTGTAGTTGCCTATCCCTGAGANGTTCACCACCACTCTCTGGGCCTGCCCATCTACTGTACCTGCCCAAGCTGTGAGCTGCCAGCTTTTCCAGGAGAGTGGTTATGAATTAAGAGCTGCTGTTGATGCTTTCCTACAGATGCAGTTATCCAGAGTGCAGTGCCAAGGTCTGATCCAGAAAGGTTATTGACCCCAAGGGTTTCCTGCAGGACACCCTGCTCTGTTTGGGACAGGTTCTGAGCAAGCCCCTTGGCTGCCTCATGCTGTGGCTCTCAGGAAGCTCCTGTGACAGATGTGAGGCCGCTCATGACAGGCAGGGATTTAGAACATTCAGATAGAAGATGGTTTTGACTTGCACAAATTCTTCTGCTCTCACCTGCATATTATTTTTCTAGTGGTGTCAGTAATGTTGTGACTTGGGCCAGCAAACACATGGGTATCAGGTATCCTGTTTCTTGCAAGTTGGCATTTTTTCAAGAGAAGGTTAGGACAGTTTATAAATTTATAACCATATGTTTTTTTCTGACTGAGCAATCAAAATTGGGATGACTCATGTTCTTGATCTCAGCTAAAGATTAGGCTTTTGCTGTGTATTGTCTCAAAAGTGGCAGGCTTGGATACTTCAGCCCAGAGATGTCTGCTCAGTGTCCTGTTAGAGCAGTGAGATAATGCATATTACACCATTATCAGGTAAATCTCGAATTTGCTTCTGGTGAACTTGACAGTTAATTTTCACCTTAATANCTAAAGATTAGGCTTTTGCTGTGTATTGTCTCAAAAGTGGCAGGCTTGGATACTTCAGCCCAGAGATGTCTGCTCAGTGTCCTGTTAGAGCAGTGAGATAATGCATATTACACCATTATCAGGTAAATCTCGAATTTGCTTCTGGTGAACTTGACAGTTAATTTTCACCTTAATAACAAAGGATTTTGTTTGCAGAAGTGATTCTAATTATCTTTTTTTTTGTAGTTGCCTATCCCTGAGACAATTAGTGCCATTGATTGTAACCTTAGATTCAATTATTTCAGAGAATTCATTAGCATTGTGGTTCTAAACTGCTATATAGCATTCAACTTTTGCTTCCAGTAGAGTATGGACTTCAGTTTTAGTAGCTGCTAGTGGCTGGGGAAGCTGAAAGAGGAAGGACAGGAGAATTATCTAGTTTTCAGAAAGAGAGTA
>VZTH01003977.1:90318-150771 GCA_013397815.1 Aleadryas rufinucha
CATTATCAGGTAAATCTCGAATTTGCTTCTGGCGAACTTGACAGTTAATTTTCACCTTAATAACAAAGGATTTTGTTTGCAGAAGTGATTCTAATTATCTTTTTTTTTGTAGTTGCCTATCCCTGAGACAATTAGTGCCATTGATTGTAACCTTAGATTCAATTATTTCAGAGAATTCATTAGCATTGTTGTTCTAAACTGCTATATAGCATTCAACTTTTGCTTCCAGTAGAGTATGGACTTCAGTTTTAGTAGCTGCTAGTGGCTGGGGAAGCTGAAAGAGGAAGGACAGGAGAATTATCTAGTTTTCAGAAAGAGAGTAAGGAGGGATGTTTGCCATGAATTTGTGTTGAAGGCTGGAGGGGAACAAAACCAAGAAGTTTTATTTCAGCAGGACTGCTGACTCCTGTAAAAGTGGAAAACACGTGCCCCTATTGTGTAAAGGCATTGGCTCAAGGTCAATGATGTAAAACAGAACACTGATAAATGAGGACCAGAATTAACTCTTAAAGCCAGCCTCTTATACCTTTATTTAAGCTGAATGTCTTGTTGCTTGGTAGGGGACCTCAGTGTTAAGCCTGAGAAAGCAAAGTGCACTTCATGGCAAGGTCCCTTAGAAGCTGCTTGGTCACGTAAAGGAACTTACAAAACTTTTTTCTGATCTTTCCATCTTGGTTTTCTGATTGTGTTTTTTTAGCTGCATGAACATCTGTGCCTAGAGTGTCTCACGTAGCTTTCTGGCAAAAGTGGGAAGTTCCTCTTTCCGTGATTGGTGTCATTCTTGCTCATTTTTCTATTGTGGACTCTTGACACCAGAGTGAGGAGATGTTAACATGCTATCCTTTTGTTTGATATTGTCTCTTTTTGAAGGTTCAGAGGGGGAGAAACCTTTGAGTATTATCTCTGCAAACAGCGGGCAGAGGATACGGCAGCCCAGAATCAAGGAACGCTCCCCAGGTCTTGTGAGGATCGTTTGGGGTTAATTTTGAGGGTAGGTTTTTGTCACTTGAAGAGATACTGGAGAGGTTCACAGTAATTGCTCCGTGCTGGTATCAACAATGGCTCCCAACAAAACATGGACAAGCTCCAGCAGAGATGGGGCATCAGCAGTTACTTCTAGGAATGCTTTGGCTTTTAACATTTTTTCTGGCATAAATGAAGAGCATAAAAGAACATGGTTTAAGCAGAAGGTGGCTTTTACCAGATGTGTGAATGCAACAGTGGCAATTATTTTCTGTAGACACTTGCTCCAGTTTTCACCTTGCCTCTTTTTTGTTTTGTTTTGTGGGGGTATTTGGCTTTCCCCACTGGTTTTAGTCACTGTGAGAAGGTCATTTTACTGGAGTAACTTCCCACACTCACCCACCACCTGATCTGTGTGGTTTTCAGCTCTTTTGCTTCTCTCAGGAGCAGAGCATTAATGTGTTTTCAGGTGCCATGTCTTCAGAAGATAATGCAAGTGTAGTCAATGCTTTTGTAAGATTAGTGGTGCTCTTTCTTTCATTTTGCTCTAGTTGAACGAGTTCTTTATGTGAAAACTGTTCTTTATGTGAAAACTGGATTTATGCTGAGCAACTGCTGTGTAACTCTTGTAATAGATGTTTTAAAATACTACATCTGAGGGGAGATGTGAGGTGGCAGAATTTGGAGGGGAAAGAGTGATCTGAGGAGTGCAGCAGCCAAGAGCTGCTGTGTGTTGGCTGTGTGGTGGCTGGCAGAGTTGCTTGAGGTGGATCCCAAACCTGCAGAATCTCCACATCAAGGGGAGATGTGCCCATCCCAAGGCGCTGCAGCCCTCCACCGGGTTTCAAAGCCTAATAAATTCAATGAGACTATGCACATTAAATTTAAATGTATGGCTATCTTGGGTTTTTTTAGTCCCTTGTAATCAGAGTTAATTCTTTCAAGACAAGATTTTTTGGTGCTGCAGAAGGGCAGAGTGTTATTTTGCAATGTAATTGGTTTTAATTTCCATGTTGATTCTCATGTGAATTTCAGGCACTTAATTATAGCCTAAAGGTTTTTAAAGTCATTGGTCTACAAACTTTTGATTAACACAAATATAATCCTGAATAATGTGTAAAAAAAATTTCCATGGAGGGGTTGCCTTGTGTGACAGTCCTGTGGAAAATTTTGCAAGGGAAGTTGTGGTGAGGCTAGGCTGTGTCTCGCTGCCCCGGTGCCACGCAGGGAGTGGGTGTCTGTGGGGCCAGCTGTCCCCAAGGGCCTCCTGGCCCTCTGCTGTGACTACAGGGCCACCAGATCTGCAATGATACAATGAATAAATCCTAAGCCAAAAAACAATTTAGAAAGGAGTCAAATTGCAAATAACAAGTGCTATTGCAATAAAAACCAGTGTGAATTGTGAGCTGTCTCACTCTGCTCCCCACAAGGAAACTATATAACAATATTACATGGGTCCTTTTAATTCCACTTGGTTGAAGAGCTGTGGCACAATGATCAATCAATTAGGAGCTAAATGAATTTCTATTTCTGATTAAGTCTGCCATAGGGAAGCATTGCTGGCTGCATGTGTGGCAGTGGAAGTGTTGTTCAGGGCTTAAATTTTTTCATAAAGGTTCAGTGGTTATTAAAATACTTTCTAATTAGCTGTGGTTAAAAAAAAAAGAAATTCAGTTGAAATTATGTATTCAGTAAATTTTTCTCCTGAAAAGTTTGTTTCATGGAAACATCCCTTTTCACTTTGCCTTTTTTTACTCCTTAGGAGGAGCTTAGCCTTGTTTGGGGGTGTTTTGGATGCAGTTTGCTGTGGCAACTGAGCTCTGAGGTATTTAATCCCTCTCATTGTAAATCAAACAATGAAAATCCTCAAAACTAAAACCTAAGTCTAACAGGTCAGTGATATGATTGAGTTTTGCTTTCGAGGCAGAATGATCTCTGTGGAAAGAACAATTTTGGAAAAGTAAATGAATGTCTGGATTACAGCGACAGCAAATTACAGCCGTACTTATGGTTTTGAAGAATTGTTGGATGAATGCTTTATGACAGGATCATGTGTTTTCCTTTCAGAGGAGTTAATGTACCTCGGGGCCACTTATTTACGTTGCTTACCTTGCTGTGAATACCATAGGGGAAAACAAAGTTCAGCTCCAGGGCCTTGGCAATCAATCAGTCACTTTCTCACCGTGCTCAGGTGAGGTTGTGCTGTGTGGCTGTGCAAGTCAAGGCTCTGTTGAGCTCAGTAGCCAACAGATCTTGTCTCTGCTGGAAGACATTAACCCACTTGTTGAAATTGTCATTCTTGCTAATCCTTTATATAACTTTTCTCTTTTTTCACTGAAGTGAGCAAGACCTCTGTTACAGGGGGAGGAGAGCTGAATAGCCTGACTCTCAGCTGTATTTAGAGGGAAACTGGGGACTTTTCCAGTTTTAATATGCACTATGTATATAATATTTTTACACTGGTGTGCAATTTGTCATGGATTTAAATAGAAAAAATGGAGGGGAACAATCCCTTTTGTTGCATTGGGTTTACATGTGGAAGAAGCTGCCACAATCTCTCTGACTCCTGTGGCTGGTACTTAACACCTGTTAGAGACACATTGGAATTGGTTCTGACTTTGCTGAGATCACTTTTTGGTCAATGTGCTCTCAGCTGTCATGAATGTATTTAATTTTGGTTTTAATGACTTTCAAGGCTCCCTCAGACAAGAACTGGAGAGAAAATAACTGATTCTGACTTTGTTCTGTTAATTGTGGTAACAAAGTGGCACAAGACTGTCCTTCTGCCTTGTTTCAACATGTTGTATTTTGATAAAATATACTAGGAATAGTGAATGGCTGCTAAGAATCTTTTATCCTCTGAATTGTAATTTTACATTTCCTCCTGTTTCCCTTAGCTGATCAAGTCAGTGCATGACATTCACCAAAGTCACTGATAAAAGAACTGAATTCACTTGACCCGTCTTTAGTATTGGGCTGGGTTGTTTGCAGAATAAATTTTAGTTGTTGCCCTCCTCTGAAAGAGCAGTTTGGTCTTTCTACATTTATTTGTGGGCAAAGCAATGCCAGAGCAAACAACTGTAAGCCTTCAGGCCAGAGACCTGAACCTGGGGAAATGTAACCAGTTCCTTTTAATTCCTGTGTGTATCCTGCTGTGAACAAAAGTGCCATCTGTGTGGACATAAAAGCAGCGTTATTGCATTACCTCTGTGAGCTGGGCAAAGCTTTTGAGACTGACAGGCTTACTGATCTGGGAGCTCAGGCCTGGAGAAACAGGACGTGGTGGGAAAGCTTTCAGATCATGCCCTGAGGGCACCCTGCCAGCAGGCAGGAGGTGTGGAAGAGCAGTGCAATGACTGTCCAGGTCCCATGCTGAAAGGAAACAAAACCCTGTCTGATATTCATAAAAGTGCAAAGATGGCTTTGGATCTACCTTGCCTGTTTTTACTCTAAGTAGTCAGAAGAGGTAGAAAAGTACTTCTGAGGGTGGCATAGCCCTCCCCTCTGACACCCTGTGATTTTTGGGAAGGGTCTGACCCGTTCATTGCAGAGGGAACATGGGGCAGCTTGTTCAGGTACCCTGAATTTAGATGTCTTGCAATAGCTTACCATGAACATCCCAAAATGTTTTGAAACTCTGTTCCAAAGCATGTGATTACAGAAGAATATCAAGTCTGTATTTGTTAAGAGCTTCTTTCTTGTTGACTTATTGTAGAGAAACTGATTCAAGTCACAATCTTGGGCTCAGATGCAAGGGGAAATGGAAATAGAAAAGCTTTTCATTGTCCTTGTGATCTTTCTGCTCGTTGTCTCCAAGCCTCTGCCTGAGCTCTGAGCTGCAGAAGATCAATGGAAAATCCCAACTTCAACTCAGTGTGGGGTTTGGGAGGGTCTTTCCTACAGCTGCAGTGGGAGCAAGCCTGGCAAGAGTCTCTCCTGCTTAGATCTAGGAGACCCAGAAGATTGGTTCTGTATATCAGGCAAAGAAAAAGCCGAAATATTTTGCCTTGCCTGGCATAAACTATCATTTTCCTCACTGCCTTTTCCCAGAAGTTATCCACGGAGCCAGAGCAGCTGAGCAATTTGCATTTTCTTCTGTCTTATTCTTTTGCTCTTTTCCTAATTCTTCCCCTACTTTTTTTCTTTGTGTAACAAGACTGCAAGTACTTCTCCTGGCGTATTTATCAAGTATGTCTTTTACTAAGATTTGTCTGTCAGCTTGCCAGACAACCCAGTTGGAGACACAGAAGCAATTTAAGGATGAATATTTCAGTATAAGAATAGCACCAAGGAAAGAATGTTCCTGGTTTCTGCTGTCCTGAAAAATCCCATTCCCTAGAGCTGTTCTTTTCACATAAGTGCTCAGAGCAAGGCAGAACTGCAGCCTGGGACCTGTGGTCAGGCAGGTAACCTCAGAACTGATAGCTGAGATAAGGTATTCCAGAAAGACAGCTGAAGCATTTAATTTACCAAATTTTCTGCTGCCTTTTGGCAGCCTGGCCTTCTGGCAGATGATTACAGCTATGGAGAGTTTTCTGATGGGGCATTTTTCCTTTGGGAATTGCTATTTCATAGCACTGAAAATGGGGGTGTATTGATATAAAGGAAATAGTCAGGGACAAACAAAACATTGTCAAAATACACCTTTTGAGAGTTAAGTCATGCATCTTCATATTTCATACAAAAGTTTACTTGCAGTTTGTAGTGTAATGGATTGAAATACTATAAAATATCTTTGTGTTAAAAAGAAAAGTAATTTCTGACTTGGAATTAGCTGTAGTTTGAAACTGTACAACACTGAGAAATGGAAGTTCTGATCCCTGCAGAGCTTTATCATTTTTACAGCTTAGGTTCTATTTTCAGGTTTTTTAATTGTAGTTGTTTCATGAACTGACTCTGGTTGTACCATTCTGTGAGCTGCTTAGATGTTCTTTTGCATCAGATATGAGTTGCCTTAGGTTGGTTGAGCTCATGAATAAATAATTCCTCTCAACTGTTGACATTGGGAACAAAATCCCACTTCTTGTTTTCCTTTGGATTGCATATAATGCCATCGATGTGATTAGAACCAGGTGCCACTGGAACTGCTTGTAGCTCTGGATTGCACAGAGCAAGGAGACTGTACCTCTAAATCACAGGTGGGAGCGGCACAGCTGGGTGTCTGTGTGGGTGTTAGATGGTGGAGCTGGGGGCACTTGGTTGTGCAATCCCAAAAATTTAGATAGGTAGGTTTAGAGAGGGGGGAAAAAAATGTCTCAGCTCTTAACTCTGCTCCCCTCTATGCAATTGTGGATATGGGAAGGGTCCCAGGAAGCAATGATGGGATGTAAATACCTGCACAGGCTATTGTCAGAAAAATGTCCAGCTGAAATTTTTCTTCTCCTTTCCTTTATGTGAGGGCAGCCTCTGCATAATGCAGTGATTGAGGCATTCCCAACAGGAAGAGTAAATGCCTGCTGAGATCAGGATGGTACAATTGGAAGACTCACAGAAGGGCATGATTTTTTAGATAAGACTTTGCCTCGTGTTTTGCCAGCACTTGCTTCTTTTATTCATTTTGGTTCTGTTCATTGTCATTAGGCTTTCCTCTGGAGCTGCTTGTGCACTCCAAGGGCTGAGTTTGGGATTTAATTCCCTGCCTGTAATGCTAATGAGGCTTCATAGTGCATAGAAATGGGAGTGTGCTGAAACATCAGGCTGCAGGCAGCAAGAAGAACATGGGAGCAAGATGCAATCTACAGGTTCTGTGAAAGATCCAGGTTATTTGGTTATCAAAGGGTTGCCGAATATGATTTATGTTGGATTGAATATTTTTGCAAAGTTTTTCAAGCATTTAGATTTAGTGAGCAAGTGCTTCCTGATTCACAACAAAGCTGTAGTAAGTATAGTGGAACAACATTTGGGAGCTGAAGTGGAAGACCAACCAGTGAATGATATCCATGTTGAGTGAGTTCATGTGGTACCTGTAATTAGCCTTTGTTTCTGGCATGCTGAGCACTTTTCTCCCTCAGCACATCCGGGTGATGGGTTCTGCATCACAAATTTGTGTCTATGGCACAAGATATAAAAATGGCTCCACTTGTAATTCTGTTGGCAGTTCCTCAGATGATCGATGTACAAAGTTCCTATTTAAAGACAGCTGAGAGAATATTTGTGTAGCTCTCATTGTGTTAAAGGGATCATTTTCCAAGACATCAAACTGTTTTAACCTGCCAAGAGAATCCTTTTCTCTATTTGTTTTTATAGGCTGTGTTTGGGGACAAATGATTGTAACTCCAGTGTCAAAGAGCCACTTCTGTGAACAGTGCTGCAGCAGCTCTTGTGAACTGTCAGTAGGGTGTAATCTGTGTACTCTGTATTACTGCTAGACTTAATGTTACCCTGTATTTAAATCCTCCTTTATTAGGGGTATGAATTTGGCAATCGGCTGAGATGGGTCCCTTGTTTTTGCCATGAGGGGAGGTGTATCAATGCTTACACGAACTTCAGGTTTTCCAGGTCTTGCTGAAAGAAATGCAAGTCAAATGGCAAAGGATCAAGAGATAATATGTAATTTTGCATTCCAGTCATAACCCTGAAGAAGTTACAGCTGTCAGAATTCATCATTGTAATTGTAACATAATTATTATAAATGCAATCTCTAGTGCCCCAGGACATTTGTCCTGATGGGCAGTGAAGTGGCCCTATGGACACGCTGGAGACAGCATTTTTGTGCCACTCTATTTCAGATGTTGTTTTACAAAATCAAGATGCCTATCATTCAAAGCCATGCTTCTGGGAAGGTACTAAGGGTATAATCTCTATAAATTGAACTGCAGCCTTTGTACCCATTAATGGGAAGAACAATCTTTGTGTGTTCTGAAGGCCCAGTTGATCATTTTGAATGGATGCATGCCACTGCCTTTGCTCTGTGGAGAAGCTTCTGTGTAAAGCTGTGATCACAATGATACATTTCCTAGCAGGTTTTTATGAACAGGCTGTGATCTGTTCTCAGACAGCACATGATAGCATTTTTAATTATTGCCAAAAAATGAAGTGCTTAAGATGATATTGGAGAAAGCCTCACACAGGAAATACAGGAAAACTTAAGAGCTATGGTCTATATTTAGTTGAAGTATTATTGGTACCATTGATTTCCAATTAATATTCAGTATTGACCATTACCATAAAGAAGATGGCAACATACTGCAGGAGATTTATGGATTTTTTTACAAGTAATTGATTTTTTTTCTTGCTATGCAGCTGTTTGCATTAATAAGCCACACATAGAAATATTCCATAATAATTTGTCTCCCCAGTTCAAGGAGACAGTGTGTGAGAATCTGTTTTCCCTGGAGGTGTCCCCTGCAGTATGTGGCTATTTGTCACCTTTTCATAGGGATGGAACAACTGGGCTCTCCAGTCTGAGGTGCTTTCAGGCTGCTGGGGGCATCTGGGTGTAATGAGAATTTGGGCTTCCTTTTGACTATTGCCTTTTAGTGAACAGTCCTCTGTCTGCAGTAAATCCTCATTATTAATGTGTGAAATTAAGAAAAGGCTTATTGTCAGAAGTTAAATGACCTAAATCTTCCAGCTACAGATGGAAGGAAACTTCATGTGCTGCTCAAAGAAGAAATGGCTTCCGAGCAAGTCTTGTAGGGCTCTGCTTTGTAGAAGAAAACAAAATTTGAGCTATCACAATTTTTCTCCAACGACTGATTTGTTCTACTGGTTTAGGTTATTAATAGGTATTTGTCAGTCCATTTTCAGTAGCTGACAGTCTAGAGGGAATGGGAGTAATCCCACATACATGTATCTGCCAATAGTCATGTTCAAACATGGGTAGAGCTGTCAGGACACATCAGTAGAAGAACAAAGCTAACCATGAAACTAATAACAAGCATTGATCTGAAAAATGACTACATGTCATAGAGGCTTAGTCAGGATACCCTACAACTGGCAGAAACCAGACCCTATGTCTTAATCACACTTCAAGGGACTGAGTTATTCCATCCTTTTATTACAGAAAAGACCAGTGCAGTATAGTGGAAGATGTCAGTTCTAGGTGTGCCAGTGCCATGCCAGCCTGTGCTGCTGCTGGGCACTGCCTGCCCTGGTTCCCAGCGTGGGTTCAAGCCACAGCCTGTCACTTATGGAGATGGTGGAAGAGGGGCTTTTGGACCCTCTTGGGCAGCCCTTCCACCTTAATTTCATGCTAGGGCTGCACAGCCAGGTGGCTGCTTCTCATGTCTAACATAAGAAGTGAGCAGTTCAGCAGCCAAAAGTCACAGCTAAATAACCAAATATGGCTAAATACCCAGTGGAGCCAAAGTCCACTGCTAGTGTTAAGAAACTGCTTTCAGGACCATGCTGTAATTCACTGGAATGGATTAGTGCCTGCTTCACATCACTCACTGCTGCTCTGCTGTGAAGGGAATTTATGAGGTGACACAATATTGGCAGAAAAGTTCATTTATTTTCTCGACAAAAACTACATGGGAAGGCTTAGGCTGTATTTGCTTCCTTTAATGGATCCCAGCATGGAACAGTGCATTGAAATGTTTTTGTGCACTAACATCTAAAAAGCAGCTCAAACTTTCCAGCTGTCACCAGTAATGGGCTGGGAATGATCTGTGTGGCCTGTGCCATGAGCTGGCAGCTGGTGGCTCTGCTCCTGGGCTTCCTCCCCAGTGTTTCTCTCAAGCGTGTTGAAAGAAGCAGAAAAATTACAGGAGAGACTAATTCACCGTCATCTGATTTTCTTTTGGAAGCATGGCACTTCATTGGGCTCTGAAGCCTTTTGCCCTATTCTACTGACCTTTGGATATGTTTTACACGATTTTCCTTCTCTGAAATTCAGAGCCCACGTGTGAGGAGCGCAGCATTTGTGCTCTGTGTGTGGGCAGGGGCTGGCCTTCACTGGCTTTGAGAAATCCAGATGTTGACTCTGCTTTCCCAAAGCCAGTCTCCCAGGGAAGCTTGCCAGGAAAGAGCTGTGTCTTCAGAATTAAGCAGGTGCATATTACTGAGCTGGTGCTTCAGGGTCCTCTCCATTATATGAGGCTGTAAATGCATTTTAAGAGATTGCCTATTAATGTTGCAATAGATTATCTATATCTTACCACATTACTGTAGCATTAACTGTTCCTAAAATGCGGGGAATAATTTCCTGATTTTTATTAACTAAAGAAATACAGGAAGTGTTTTGACAGGCCATGTGGGTGCTGCTGCTGTGCATTGCATTCATTGTCCTTGGCATGCTCTCATCCTCCACGCAGAGGCGTGTGCTGGGCTCACAGCATTGACCTTGCAACACTTCTATTAACCTGAAATAACCAATTCTGCTAGAAGCTTAAAAACCTCTTCTAGGCTGGGCTGTAATTTGGGAAGTATTCAAGCATTTTTCTTATGAAGTGATAAAGTTGAGGCAGAAATACAATGTGCTTTGTCATGTTTAAATTTAGCACACAACAATTACTGAGGAAAAGAAATCATATATTATCAGTGTACTGTCAGCCCCATTCAGTCTGATTCATATTGTCTGTGTGCAGCAGGACCTTGGGCTCTGAAGAAAGGCACTGTGGCTTTCTGGCTGTCCCTAAAGGTCGGGGCCAGAGAGGAGGCAGAGCCTGATGTCCTGGGGCAGGGACATTCAGCCTCCCTGGCCCTGGGGCTGCTGCCTTGCCAGGGCTCTGCCCGTGGCTGGGAAGCTCTGGAGGGTGCTGAAACCCCTCTGCATTCCCTGTCCTTGTCTCTTGCAGGAAGCACTGCCAAGAACAAGGCATGTGCCTAATGAGCTGGACACTGTGCCGGGGGTCAGGAACAACCTCCGGGAGCAGATGAAAGCTGAGGATGTTGGAAAAGGCAGCATTGTGCTCTTTGAGGACACCTGTGTGAAGGCTTTTTATTCTTCCCCATCTGTGGATGGAAAAAGACCCTTTATGAAAAGACATTTCTGCTTTATTTATAGCTCACAATAATTTAATAACTATCTTTGCAGCTCATTGAGAGCAAAAATCTTTTTCAGGCGCTGCCTGTCACTTACGATGTGTGCCCAGCACTGACCACAACTGATCCATCAGGGTGCCCGAGCCCTTGCTCTCCAGGAGAAGTAATGCCTGGGAGTGTAATTTACAGGGGTCTTTTCTCACCTGAAGCTTCACATGTATCAAAGTGAGCCCTCTCAGCAGGCATGCTGCAAAGCCAACGGGAGCAAGGATGGTGCTAAGGGGACCCTTTCCTTGCAGGCTTAGCTCTGGATCACTGGCAGGTTCGTGTGATTGGCCCTCTGCACAAGTTATTCTCAGGTATGCAAACCCTGGGCTTGACAAAAGCAGTGCAGATTATTTCAAAAATTGTTGTAATGAAAGTTTGAAGTATTTTTAAACCTGAGGATGACCACATTATCAGGCTGCTGTGGTACTAGAGTAGGCATGGAGTTTGAGGGTCAGAGTCTCCTGCCATCATTCCCATGGAGCAGCAGTGCTGTACCAGCTCTGTCGGTGAATCAGTCATCAGCCTCAGGTGCTGGGACCTGCTGGTGCCCCACCAGTGTTGGCTGAGAAACATCATGTCTTTGGAGGGAGCATAGCAGTGGGAGGTTTGGTACTCGATGCTGTGAATTAGACAGTGTTTGAACCTCCCCCAGTTATGTTTTATTTCTTTATGCTGTTTGGTAGTTCTGTGCTGTGATGACAGCATTGTTCTTTCCCCCATGATGATGATTGAATCTCCTGTTCCCTCAGCTCTAACACATGCAGTGTCTGGCCTCAAATGGAGCTGGCATCTTCCAGCTGATGTGTATTTGTGTCAGTCAGGAGGGTGAGGAGCTCAGCTCATGTTTATGGTCCATTACTCACCCCTGCACTGTAGGAAGGAAAGTCACTTCCTTCTGTGCTTTTCTCTGGGCAATTGTAATTCCACAGCTCAATAGCTTTGAATTTATTCAGCCTAGCTGGATATTATCAGTTTATTTTTATATATGTGGAGAGAGACAGCCAAGGAGAGAAAGGGAGGAGGAAGAACCATATCGCTTTTGTAGGGCTTACAATGGGATTTACACTGAAGCATGAAATTCTTCATATAAATATTTCAGGACTCTTATCTCTGCAGAGATTAACTCTGAAAATATTCCCAGGGGAAAGAAGGGTGACTTGTTCTCAGCTCTTCCTCACCTCCCCTTGCTGCATAAATGGCTCCCAGGGGTTCTGTGGCTCTGGTTGCATCTCTGGAGGCTTTTGCCCCCCAGGCAGAGATGGGCTGGGCATGGACCAGAGCCAAACCTGGGTCACAGCAGCTGAGTGCTGCCCACAGCAGCTGAATCCTGCTGGCTGGGCAGGAGGTCCTGGGTTGCTGTGCAGAGGGTCCCAGTCTGTGGCTCAGCTCAAGCCAGCAGAGACTGTGGTGTTGGGCTCCTGAGGTGTGACCGTGGCAGCACAGATGTTTGAATGGACATCTTCCCTCCAGGACATGAAGTACAGTGCTGGAGGTTCAAGTTTTAAAGAGGGCCTTGGAAAGCACCTTTGCATGGAAATTCCCCATCAGGGTTGTTGATGGGTTCTGATTTATTCATGACTTGAATAATATTGTCTGGGTTGTGCAATCCACAGAGTTATGCTTCCAAGAATTCATGGTTCATGGTTGTCTTCTTTCATGCTTTATAAGAGGAGAAAAATGAGCCATGTGATGGGGAAATCAGAAATAATATTAGAAAATTTTCAAGGATTTAGTGAGCATTCAGAGCTTCAGCCCTTTGTACCCTCACTGTATAATTACCAATCTGGAGCAAAGAAATTTGGCAGTCAGGTGCTTCATTCTTTTGGTGTTTTTTGTAAGAATTCTATTTGCAAACAAAAGAAAAAAACTAAGACTAAAAGGATAAACAGAGTAAAAACCAATTTAGCATAACTGTAGCATGAGGATCTGACACAGGTATTTTTATGCAGGATTGTAACTTAGTAAGCAGCTTGGTAGGAAATGATTTTGCTCTCAGGGGTGCACTGAGTGCATTTCCATGTTCGGGGGTCCCAGCTATGGCATCAGATCTGATTTATGTACTGTTTTGCTCAATTTCACACACCTCACCCCCATGAATGTGCAGGAGATTAACATAAAGGTCAATGAAGAGTTGTGCCTGTAGTGATCCTGGTGCGTGAATGACTTGAAAATATCATTTGTTTGGTGTGGCTGGAAAAATGCTACAGCAGGTACAGGCACCAGGAAAAGGTATTGATGGAAATCTGGGGTGAGCTCAAATCTACTATTTGACCTCAGGACTTCAGAGCCTTATCTAGTATATGCTATTTCCTGTTCTAGCAAGTGATATTTGTCCCTATTCTTGAAAGGTTTCCCTTTCTTTTCTCTGCTACTGACTGTGATGATTGTTCAGTGATCCAAAATAGCTGATTTGCATCCAGAGAAGGAGGCTTGCTGCAAAGTGCTGTGATCACAGCTCTGCAGTGTCTCTTACAGACCATGTGCATGCATTTGCAGCACTGAGGGAGCAATAAAAATACTTGTCACAGCTGATGATCCCCTTGGAGGAGGTGATGGGCAAGAGCAAGAGGAGTCCAGGCTGGGGCAGACCAAACAGTGAACCACATCCCATTGAGTGAATGCAGCTGCAAGGCATCTAGTTTTTTTAAGTCTGCCTCCCAGACAGTCTAAGCAGCCAGAACAGATGGCAACGCCACAAGGCACCTGTGACATTTGTTTGTGGGATGAGAAAAAGCACCGAGTGGGTGCTCACCCCGGAGCTGGCTGTGCTGCAGGTGGAGCCGGTGCACCCTGGGCAGCGATGCAGTGCCGAAGGAAGCACAATCAGTACCCGTGCATTTGGGCAACTTCAACTTGCCACAAGAGGGCAGATGGCTTGTGTTTGCATTTATAATGAACAGCAGAAGGCAAGGTTCGTCAAAAGTGAAGGTGTTCAGTTGCTGTTCCTCCCAGGAGGAGCTGATCTGTGCCTTGTGCAAGCTGGGCATCGCCTGGGTGATTTGACCCTTGGCAGGCTATGGAGCTGAGCAGTGTCGATGTGTGTATGGCACAAGGAAGTTGTGGAGATGCCAGGACAGTGCTGTTAGTGAAATGCTAATCATCAGTCATGGCATTTCCAAGGGAGAATCATTCCTCTGGCTACGTTTGTCATTTTGTTGTGGGCTTGAGTAAACTGGCTAGGCTGAGTCAGCTCCCAGCACTCATTTTGCTAACCAGAAGGCAAACAAAACCCCAACCAAACAGAGGAAGCGAGTATTTAATAAATATGGTGTTATTTCTAAACAGCAGCTGCTTAGAGAGGTAAACATTGCAATGCAGATATTGAGGATTAGCACAATTTAAGGTCACACTTTGAAAACACAGATGTTTGGAGAAGTTGAGAGCTGCTTAAGGCAAAAGTTTACATGACCTCTTTTCCTTGTTCCTCAGGAAACCACACTCTTAATTATTAAATTTGTAAGACACCTTTACCTCTGGCCCACTGTACTCCTCCATTTGCAACAGTCTGTCTTCGTTTTTAGCTCACACACAGCAGAGCAAACTCCTTTTAAACAGCCGTTTTTGCAAAACATGAATATCACATAAGAGCAAAATTGATTGCTGAAATAAAGGGTGATAGCTGCAATATTTTATATTTATACACTACTTGCAAGAGATCTGGAGATGAAGTCACAAAATCCGAAAAGCATGTGCAGTTTACTGAAAGATGGATCACCTTTCAGGGTTTGCAGCACTATTATTTATTTATGATGTTTTTCATCCATTACATTGAGCATTTGCTTATTGAAAGCTGCTTGCTGTCTGGAGAGTGGAGCCACTCGTGCAATGGAATGGGCTGAGGCTACAGCAAAGAAATCTTCTTGCAGAGCAAACAGGGAGAAATGTTTGATTGGAAAAAAACAATCTTAAAGTCCCCCAGAATAAAATTACTGGAAAAAGCACTTTCTCACTGGGAAGCTGTATTGTATGAAAGGAAGTGTTAATGGACAGTGTTCCCTACATCTGAGCAGTCATTTGATCCTGTGGTTTAAGCTAATCAGCTGTCAGATTTGTGATCACAGTAGGACAACTTGACTTGTTCAGGGTGGGTGTCTGGGTTTGGGAGGTGCTGCTGGCATGCACCAGGATGCAGGAACAGGCTTCCTCTGCTATTAACACTCAGACTTTAGATCCCTATGCTGTATCCTAGTCTAAGCTCATTGGAAAGCACTGCATGACAAATAATCTTATACATCAGCTTGTCAAGAGGACTTCTTCTAAGTAATTTTAAGAGTTATTCATTTGGAAAGTCAGATGTTTCTTCCCCTGGGGCATATCAGCACACAGCACAGCTTGTTATTAACTGTGATACAGTGCTGGTAATAGAGAGGTAAACACATGAGCCAGGCAGGCTGTGGCACAGAGGACAGGCACCTCCTGGCAGCGTGGTGACAGGGTCAGTGCCCTGTGCTGTGGCCTGCTTGCCTCACTGTCCATCTGGGCTTAAGCACAGTTCCGTCAACCACACGTAGTGAGCAAGAGAAAAGAAGAAAGAATAAAAGGAGATAAATGAATATACAGGAAAATTGAGACATGGATAGGAGGGGCATATAATTCCACTCTGAACAGATGGTGTGTTGTTTGGGTTTAAAGACTACAACAAGATAGATATCCTATTGGCAAATATAATTTATTCTTGTTGTCATGTTTTGGGAAGAACTTCATAGATCTTCAAATTTTTACTGATGAATTGAAGACATTCATTAAAGTTTGGAATGAAATGAAAAATGGATGTTTCTTTCACAAGTCTACAAAACTCTGTTTGGGAAATGGCCTGGCCCTTGCTTAGTACGAGGCTGTTCACTGCAGGCTGTGTCAGTGGAGCAGGCAGCTCTGTGCAATGAGCAAGCAACTCAAGTTTGCTGATGTGGGAACGCAGAGGAACATTTGGAATACTGAGACCTTAGCTCACCCTGAGGCTGGAATCCTTTCTTTCCAACTTTCTTCTGGAAAAGCTCTTTACCCCATGTTCACAGCAGGTTGCAAGCCAGCTCCCTGTGTCCCCAGTGATGCCGTGGCAGCAGTGGGAGCGTTGATTTTGGCTGACAGCTTGTGAGATGAGAATGACCATGTTTTAGTACATAATTTCTCATGGCAGTAGTAGTGCTGTTGGATTTGTTTCTATGCTTTGATAAGCAATTAGGATTTGACAGCTGATGGAAAATACATTTCCCCTTTTTCCCTGTGAAATTGAATGTTTCTTTTAATCAGGTTATCTGTAATAGCAAACTGGAACCCCTCCTGTGCTGGTTGGGAGGGAGTGGACGGTTCCTCAGAATTCAGCAAGGTTCCTCACCCAGGAATGAGTATTTTCCCTTGTGGTCATCCATGGGAATCCATAGGCTCCTCCAGTTTTAGATGGCCATCACAGTTCTCTGTGAATCACCTCAAAAGGCACTAATTCTGCCTGTACTGGTTTTCAGTGATGTAAAGGCTTCACAGCACTCGAAAGGAGCATAAAAACAGGATTAAATGCCACTTACATCCATTATTACCCACAGGATAAATCAGAGTTCTGTGCATAAGGTCAAGTTAAGCTAGTAGATGTTTTGCCCCATATTTTTTTTAGGAAGGGAGATCTCCATAATTCTCCAGAGATGTGGAACTTCCAGTCAGCTGAAGTGCCCTGTGGCACAGACTGCTGGTAGTGACCACAGCTGGTAAGCACTGCAGGTGACACAAATAAATATCAGGTAGAGAGCTTGAATTAAGACACAGATTCTTCAACATCTTGCAAGTGTTGTTGTATGAAGCCAATAGGATTATTTCAGACTCACCATCAAACTCTTAAAATGTAATTTTCTGTGTAAGAAGGTAACTGTGAAAATCTTAATGATGGATGACTTCATAACAATCCAGATGAGCCATTTTGCCCTGCAGAAGCCAAATGCAGCAGGTGGAAAACATTTTTCCACTTTCATTGCGCTGTTTATCATTATAACAACACCCTGCATCAAGAGTTAATTAAGACTTGTATCTGTGCTGTCTGAGCAGGTGATCAAGAGCCAGGCATTTGCTCGCACATTTTGGGCTGGAGCAGTTTTTATGTGGCACTCTGTGGAAGGGTAAATCCTCTGAAAAAAATTCCGACCTCTTTTCTGTTTGCTGCACGCTGCTGCCTCAGTTCCTCCTGTGGCTTGCTGCTGGTGCAGCCCCTCTGATGGGCTGGGGCAGGGCAGGTCCCTGCACAGCCGTGACCCCCCTGTGTCTCCTTGTGCCACTGCTCCCTCCCCGTGTGTGTCTCCTTGTCCCACTGCTCCCTCCCTGACAGCACAGAGTGGTAGCAATGCCTTTACTGAACTGCACCGAGTGTCAGCAGGCATTTGATGTTAACAGAATGAATTATTACCACATCCTTTGGACTTTTCTGCTCTACTAATTTTGCTGCATCTTCTATTTTGGTCATTTGTCCTACATTTTAAAAAGCAAATTATTGTCCCGTATTTCATCTCTGTTGGGTCGAAAGGGTCTGTGCTGCTGCTCTCTAGTGCTTCCACTGCAGGCATTTTACTTTGCTCTGCTCTATTAAGTTGCTAGACCAAGGGTCAGTCAACACCTACATGAGGCTAGAATTCTGTTCACGTTCACTTACATTCGTTAATTATTATTCACATCTAGTAAATCTCCTGATTAGTTCTGCCAGCACCCAAGATACCTCTGACTGCAATAGCAGTGCCCTATGTAATTTTAACTTTGGTCCTAACCCCATCAGATCCTGTTCAGTAACTGCTTTTCCTTTCCTTTTTTTTTAGTAACTTTTTCTTTCCTCTGGAAACAGCAGCTGGGGAAGTTTGTCTTGAAGAACATGTCTGACAGTGACAGAAAAGGGGTTAATACAGTAGGAACTGTAATTCCCTTCTCACATAGTAACCCTGGGGGGAAAAGCCTTTAATTGTTTACCCTAGGCCCAGGACCTATTTGTGCACCACATTAACATCCTAAAGCTGAGACTCTCATTCACTAATTCCTGTCTAGTGATGGTGTCTGTTTAAACCAACATGCATTTTTCAAAAGAAATCTGATCTTTAAAGATTCAAATAATGAAAAATTTACCATGTCCCCTGCTTATCTGATGCTATATTTAATTATTTCACTGCTTACAATTGAGCATGTCTATTCTTTTATACATTAATAATGATGTTCTACATAAATTCTCTGTGAAGAAAACAGGAGTATTATATATTTGTTTCAATGAGGATCACAAGAATGAGGGGGTTTGAGTGTGGAAAGATGGGAGACTGCTGTGAGCAGCTGGATCGTGTCTTGAGGAGGTGTTTGAGCATGTTCATCCATAAATGTCTGTCTCTGGCAGCATATTAAAATGGCCTCTATTCTTGGCTTACAAAGAAAGGTACAAGGTACCATGGAGCTCCTTCTGATAACTGGTAAGACACTGTGTGTCTTATTATTTTTCTTTTCAGCTGAACAAAAAAGGAAGAGTGTGCTTCTTTCCTAGAAAGGTTGCTCCTGTGTTGCTGAGCTGTCAAAGGATGTGTGGCAATAGGATGGCCAAGTTTTGGTCATGAGATGCCTCAGACACTTTTCAGTGCTCTCAGGCACTTCATGGTATGGAACATCCCTTGGGCCCAGGGGATTCCCCTCGTGTTCCCTCCTCATTCCCTGTGCACCCCCTGCCTTCTCACTGTGGGGTGAGGAGCAGAGAACAGCATCAGCACTGCTCAGCAATAACAAAAACAGCTCTGGGTTACGGACCTTGTTTTTAGCACAAATCTAAAGCACAGCCCCATGCCAGCTACTAGGAAGAAAATTAACTCCATCCCAGCCAAAACCAGCACAGTTAGTGAGCAAAAAACTATAGGTTTGTACAGCTCCACTCTGTTGCTCTCTGGGGGAAATTCCAATCTCACAGAAATAATGGGATCAGTGAAAAACTGACTTTTTGTGGCAAGCATTGATATTTTTTGCCATCTTCACTGGCCTGGATTTCTACTGATCCAATTTCACCACCAGTTTTTCCTTGTTTGATCCTGAACTGGTGTTGTGGGGGGTGGTTGTGGACATCCTGGGGATGAGTGTCCTGAGGGGCCCAGCACCCAGAGCTTGGTGGTCCCCCAGCATCTCCTGGTGCCTCTGTGGGAGTCCTGCTTCATCTGAATTTAGACACCTGCCTGTGTTCATCAGTATCCCATGGTCACTATCAGGGCTTCAGAAAATGTTACATACTAGTTTAATGGTGTCTCTCTAAGAAATAATTACAAACTGGATTATGGGCACAGTGAAGTATTTGATGTGTCACTTCTAATAACCTGCAGAATTTTTCATTCAGGAGGCTTTATTTGTCATGCTTCTAACAAAGAGCTCATCTCTTTTCATTAAAAACAGGTTTTTCAACTCAGAGACTTTAAAAATAGGAAATAAAATAAGGAAAAGAACAGAATCTGTGCTGATGGCTCTGTGCACTATGGGCAAGCAGAGCATGGGGGGAAGCAGCAGCAGTGCCCAATTTCTGACAATGCACACAACTGCATTGACACCATACAGAGAGGGGACGAGGCAGAGAGGGCATAAATGCAGC
This sequence comes from Aleadryas rufinucha, assembly GCA_013397815.1. NCBI lineage: Eukaryota > Metazoa > Chordata > Aves > Passeriformes > Aleadryas > Aleadryas rufinucha. The sequence continues at coordinate 109,832 of VZTH01003977.1, forward strand.
GTAACCACATCCAGTTCTACTTGGTTCTGCACCCAGGGCCAGTGTTCAGTCTGGGTTATTTGTTATTGGCTTGTGCCAATGGCTTTGCATGGAGAAGGGAATGCTGTATAATCACCTCTCATTGTGTATATATTCCTAGTGGAGTAGCTAATCCTTTGGTTTTGACATCATAATTAGTATGAGAGAAATTATTATGTCCCTAAAGCAAAGGCAATTTCAGAAGAGAGGGAAAAAACCCCTGCACAAAACCTCAGCTAGAACTGTTAAACTTTGAATGTAATAATCCAGTTTTTATGCAAATGACCTAATTAAAGAAAGAGCAAGACAGAGCATCTGCAGAGCATAGATGCTTTCCAAGCAGTATTGCTTTCAGATGGACCAGTGTTTTTCTGGGCTCTCCTGGTGGCATCAGTGGATCTGGGAACCCTTAAGGGTGTCACACCCAAGATTTTATTCTTGTACTTTTAAATGACTGTTCAGTGCTCATCCTTTTCCTCTTTCATTTCCAATGAAACTGAAGATCTGATTTGAAGTGGAAAAGGAATTGCTTTAAAGCCTGTGATGCTGAAAAAGACCAAAGGTGCTGCTATTCAATTTTTGTCACTCTGGCACCTCAGCAGGTGTTGCAGTGCAGAGCAGTGAGGGGCTGGTACCCTGGGGCTTGCAAGAGGCTGTTGGTGGGCAGTGGCACAGGAGACTGCAGGGGGAATTAGAGCTGCAGCAAAAAGCTCCAGAAAAGCTCAGAGTAGCCCTGTTTATGATCTTTCCCTCCTCCCCCCCCCTCAGTGAACAATCTGTTGCTCCTCTCAGTTCCACGTCTCAACTTCACAAACTCTGAGCTCACCCAGAAATGGGAACTTTTGTTCCCCCTGGGGCTGGCCACGGGGCTGCCCTCCTCGTCCCCTTTCTGTGCTGTGCACAGGCTGTAGACACCCACAGCAGCCCTGACCTGCCCTAATCCTGACCTCATGGCTTCTGCACTCTTTGTCCAAGTGGTTTTGGATGAGGGGCAGCAAATCCATGGGCTCAGGTGATTGGATCAGGGGATGCAGCATCTTCTGTGCACCAAACCCTCCATCTCACTGCGCTCTCTCTGCAGGGCCTGTGAGATCTGGGGGAAACTGGGAGTGCCTTAGTTTTGTATCAGGTGTTGGGATGAGCTTTAAAGATCACTGGCTACTGTCTGTACCTGATTTCTCCATCTTGAGTGTTTATGTCCAGTTTCTCCATATGCAAATGAGCCTGACATAAATTTTTCCCTTCCAAGTGACAGTAACTGGCAGCATTTCAGGATATGACCTGCATTTATGGGCCCTGTTGACCTTCTTCTGAGTGTGTATATATTTATTTAAATGATTTGTCTGCTGATATATGGCAGCTCGGTGAAATGAGATGTTGGCACATTAACCTTTCGAGCACTTAAGTCCAGTTTAAGTGATTATTAGATCAACTTTGACAGGATATTGGCTATTATCACAGTTTATTTTACATCTACTGTAGTACAGCATTTGAGGTTTTTCCTCCAACACTCTGGCATTCCCATGAAATCTCCCATCTTCTCACTCTGTGTTTAGAAATTTCAGTCTCAAAGCAGTGCTATTACCAGACTGCCACCTACACGTGAGTTTAGAGCTTCCCAGCTCTGGCAGACAGGTGGACACGAATCTTTGTTCCAGCTCCCAAACCCACGGCCAGTGCCGGACACCGGCCCTCCCGTGCCCGCTGTGTGTCCGTGCTGCCGCCTGCATGGTGGCTGTTTTCTCTGCTAGATTAAAAACCATTTAGTCCCATGTACTTTTCTTCCTGTTGAACTTATTAATACCATGTAATCAAGCCACCTTTCACCTTCTTTTTAGTAAACTAAACAAATTGAGCTCTTTAATCACTCACTGTAGAGCATTTCCCACAGATCTTAATGATTTATTCAAGTCCTTTCTGAGTTCCCTGAGCCTTTAAAAATACAAGTATCATCTCTAAGCTTCAGTCACTTTTCATGAACTGTGCCTAGTGCTTAAGAGATGAAAAAACAAGAGAGAAAAAGAAATGGAACTCCACACTTGTACATGGATAACATAAGCTAAGGCATCTGGATGAATATCATTGCTTGGGGCGATGTTCATACTATTGCTTCTGGTATCTGAGGAGCAAATAGCCTCCCATTTAATTTATACTGCAATAAAATCTCATATTGATTTTAATAAAATTGAAGACAATAATTTTAAATGAAATCCCTGAGGCAGCTTCTCCATAAAAACTGACTCTTATTTTCTTTGCACATGTACGTTGCAATTCACGTCTGATAACAGTGAGCTGGGACATTGTTTTATGAAGAGCTGGGAATAGTTTTAAGTACAGTGTGAAGAAACCCTTCTTTAGAAAATAAGTGTTTGGAGAGCTCAGCACAGAGCCCAGCCCTGCCATGGTGTAAGTGCTGTACAGCTCACAGTGAGGCAGTGCTCTTCCTCCTGCCCCCATCTTCCTCTTCCCTGAGGTGACAGCCTGTGGATGACAAAAGGTGATAAAGGCTCAAGCAGACATTAGGATGCTCTGGAGAACTCTGGGGAGTTGGTAGTTGTTGTTATTTACTAAACTGCAGTGGAATTTGCATTTTACAGATCTTTAGTGTTTGCTGCCCACCCTGCACATACAAATCTTGTCAATGTTATTTTTCTGTTCAGCCCTGGCAGTAAGTTTAGTTGTGCACGAGAATTTGCAGAAATGAGATGTAGAAATGAGATCTGCTGAGGAAAAAGCCAACTGCAACATAATGAATATTCACCTTGATGTTCAAGCCTCACTTTGAAATGTGTTGCCCAGAGGAACTGCTAAAGAGAATTAGGATTTCACTGTTGAATGAATATTCAGTATGCTTTTAGTGCTGCTTCCTTCTACTCCCTGAAACCAAAGTCTCCAGTGAGACATCTCTAATCATTTTTGTTTCTCAAGTGCTAAATAGCAAGGGAAAAATGCAATGCAACAGGAGGGAGATGCTGAAAAAGAAATGCAGCCCTGAGGCTGCATGATTTGTTGTTGTAGTTGAAGCTGGGTCTGGGGGAGATAGAAGTCATGATTTGGGATGCAATGCCTCTTTCTCTGCCCAGGGGCCCTGCTAGCTCTGGCTGCCTGCAGAGAGGAGCCTCCAAAAGACCAAACCACAATAATAATTTAAATCACCAGTCCCATGCTTGAGCACCCCATAACCTTCCTTAGGAAACCTGCAGAGTTGCTGGGGAGCCTTTTGTCTCTAAATAATGATGTGTAAGGTACTGAGTATTAGTGAGATGCTTCATAACTTGACCGTGGGAAGTGCCTGTGTGTGGGGCTGAAACTGGGGAGAGAGAAGAGCCAGTGGTGGCTGTGGTGCTGTGGCTGTGCTGGAAGCAGGGACGTGGCTGGGGACTGAGCAGGGGAGCTGAGGGGACCAAAGTCTCTGGGCCAGTTAAGTGGATTTTAGTGAGGCTGCGGAAAATCCTCCTCACCTCCACCTTCTGCCCTCTCTGTGCCTCCACTCTTCCTCTGTGACTTACTGCACTTCTGAAACACGTTTGAGCATGTAATAAACAACAGTCAGAGTGTGCTGAAACTGGCTGCTGTTCTCCCCTTTCCTCCTTCCTGCCCCACTTTCCTGGTGGAGCTGTGCTGGTCCGCTCGACCCTGGCGGGGACTGCCCGTGCTGGGGCTGTGGCACCCCCTGGACCTGCCCGGCCAAAATGAGAGGTGCCAGGGCTCCACACTGCAGAGAGCCCATCCCCTCTCCTGGGAGACACAAAGGGCTCCTGCATGAGCAATCAAAGGCAGGGTGGTTTTTTCTCTCATGGACTTCATTCACAGCATGTTTTCTGAAGCAGGGCTTATTTGGGGTAGATGGAGAGTGGTTCTCTCTGCAGGTGATGTGAAAACAAGCACTCCTGGTGATTGGATTGCTCCTTTTCAGCAAGTCCTGTGGGCAGAGCCACTCTCTGTGTCACAATCTGAGCACATCAAGCACTCCAAAATTTATCTTTCAGTTTTGTGACTGGAATGGATACAAATGGAAATGCTGAACATTACATTTTACACCAGAAAAAGCTTCTTTGCTGTGGGTGTAGTGAGATCCTGGGCTGGGCTGTAGAGAGGGAGAGTGACTTCTGTCCTGGGAGATACCCAAGCCTGGCTGGTGGTGGTCCTGGGCAGCATGCTCTGGGTGATGTCCTTGAGTGGAGGTGAGGGCTTTTAGCTGGAAATCACAGATATGACAATCCTTTTCTCCTTCTGACCTCCCAAACTGCCTCAGTCATTTCTGAAAACAATACTGAGAGTTGCCTCAGTTGCAGGGAAGCCCTTTTCAGTCAAGTGTGTTCCTGGCTTTGGAAGATACACCTTCCCAAGCAAACAGTGAGATCAGCTGTGCTGAGCCCGAGAGCTCTCAGATGCTCTTTAATTAGGCTGCTCTGGGTTCACTCTTCCCAGCAGGGTGCTTCTGTAACAGTCCATAACTGATGCAGCCAAGCTGCTCCTACAGCAGGGTGCTCCTAATGGTTCCCAGGACTGGGACATCTCAGGGTAATAATGGGAGCTCTGCTGGGGCTCCCAGGCTCAGCCCTGCTGGGTATCCCACCTGTCCTGTGTGCTTTGTGTCTCTCACTCCTCCAGCACCTCTGCACCGATTTAACCCTGCACTGAGCTTGGTGGAGCTACCCCTCTGCTCCCTGCGAAGTGAGTCCTGCCTGGAAGGAGGCCACAGAGACCCTCAGGGAGAGATCTGTGCTGCTTGGGAATGCACCTCTGTTAGCAGCAGCATCGGGGAGGAGCAAGCAGCAGGATTATTTGGGGTGAAACTTGTCAGAACTTGGCTCAGAAGCCATGAAGATTTTGCCAAATTCCTTAGAAGGGATAAAATAAAAAAGGATAAAACATATTGAAAGAAGAAGGGGTTGTGATGGAAGATGAGGAGGAGAGCTGTAAGGTAACCCCCTGACCAGCACAGTTAAAGGAGGTGATTTTCCTGATTTTTCTCATGAACTCAAACCAAAAAATTGTGTGGTTGAGAGTCTGAACATTCCTCTCACATTCACTGAACCCAGCGAGGCTGCAGCACCTGGGTCTGAGCATCCTCCTCAACCAAGCCCACCATGGGCTGGCTGGGCTCTTGCCATCCTGGTCTGGGCAGCAAGGAAATGGCTTCTGCTAATGAAGCCTTGGCTTTCTGAGGCAGGTTTTAGTTCTTTGGCAATGTAGTATTGGGTTGTTTGTCAGCATGCTGAATGCTGAACAGACAAGGTGATCACGTCCCTGTTCCCTGGCCTGCTGTGTAAATCAGGAGGTGGCACGTTCCCAGTCTCTGGGGAGGTGCAGCAGGAACAGAAATGGGAATTAACAGCTTCATACCCCACACACGTGATTGCAGGGAGAACGGGAGTGTGAAATTCTGGACAAAAGACTATTTTATTTTTTTAGCCCACTCAAGCAGCAGCTGCATCCATGGAAACTGCCTGCCTGAGATCTTCCTGTTTGTTTTTCACTGGGATTTCTGTGCTGGCAGTGTTGTCATCAGCCATGGTGTAACCAGTTAAAATTCACTGCTCAGTTACGTTCTCTGCTGTGGGAGACCCCTCTGCTCTCTGCACGGGAGGGCTGTGGCAGAGGATGGGCAGCCAGGACAGCCCTGGGACCAGGCACAGGGGCAGAGCAGGGACAGAGGGCCCCTCCAGGGTTGTGGTGCAGAGACTGGCAGGGAGGACAGAATCTTTCAGCGGGTTTTCCCTCTTGAATCAGTGAAGTTGTACCAGTCAAACCCCTAAATAATGCCCCAATGTGAGCTTCCATCTCATGGGAAAGAGTATTTATGGGGGTAAATAATATGTATGGAGAGAAAGAGAAACAGAGAGGTGTGACAGAGCGATGGATGGGGCAGACAATTAAAAAGAGACAATTCTGCTGCAGGAATAAGCAGTGTGATTGATAGCGTGCTGCCTCGGCTGTGCTGCTCCGGTTCCCTGCGCCACGGCTGTCTGGAAGGGAAGGAGGCTTGCAGGGAAGCAGGGCTAAACAGAGCTGCTCACAGGAGATGCTCTGGGGCTGAGAGCTGACATTTTCCAGTGCAGGAGTGGCTGCTGGGCTGTACAGCACAGCCAGGCCCTGCTCTGCAAGCAGCGGTGGTGCTGCTGCCAGCTGCAAGTGGCTCTGTGCTGGAGGTGGATGGGACAGGGTGTGCCCCTGTGGGGGCTGCCCAGGGATCACCCCCTATCTGGAGAAGACACAGAGTACCTGTCTAAAATGAGTGTGTGAAGATGGTTTCTTTTAGTTGGCTCCAGCACCGTGGATTGTTCAGTTTATTGATGTATTTGTTTATTTATTGGAGAGAATTTTTGAGAAGAATGAGTGAGCAGGTTTGGATGTGTCTTTCTGGGTGTGACCCTAATGGGGATTCAGGTGAAAACCAGAGACACCCAGACTCCTTTCCATTTGTCTCATTCATGAAAGCCAATTTCCTTCCCTTGCTTTATGTAATTGTCTTGTCCTCAATCTAATATTCCAGGTTTATGAGGAACAACAAATCAATACCCTCTTTTTTGAAAACTGCCGATTAATTAATTGCTGGTGTCTGCCTGCATGCTGCAATTGTATTAGATGTCAGCAGTAATTAATTTTTAAAGGAAATTGCTCTTGCTGAATTTCGAACACCAGCTCAGATCCCATCTTTCCTGCATGTCCATCTGAAGGGATGTGAGGCTGTTCCCCGCAGGGGCGTGTTCCTGCCCAGTGGGGTGAGGAGCAGGTGCAGCTCATGGGAAAAGTGGACAGTGACACATCTGCACTGCAGCTCTGGGGGCATTCTCACAGTATTTTTGCATTAAATATGTTACTTTGGCTTATAAGAAAGTGAAAATACATGCAGAAAGAGAAGAAAAAAAATATATATGGCTTTTGATAAAGAATAACCATTTTTACCAATGTGGAAAAAAATACCTGCAAGGTCTCCTGCTGTTGTTGGCTGTTGTATCACAGAGACTTAGAAGGAACATCAAACCTCAGCTTTTCTCCAGGAATACAAATTATCCTTGTTAAAAACCAAACTATACCGAGCTCTCATTGTAAGTTTTTAGAGAGACTAAAGGATAAACAGGAAGGAAACTGCCATGAAATGCTTGTGAGGTGGCCTCTTTATATGGATCTGCTGAAGTCCCCTGGCTGTAAGCAATGGGGAAGAGAAGAATACCTCTTGTCAACTCATCACTGTGCTTTTAAAAACGGCCCTAAAAACTCTGGCAAAACCTTAGCTCTCAGGTTTTTCAGTGGCTTCTTAATTTAAATAGTTCCTTAATCCAATGGCTTTTCCCTCTCCCTTTACATGTTGCCTCAGGGTTATTTTTGCAGAATCACTTGAATTTCTTGTAACATGAACAGATTCCAATGCCAGCAGCATTGATTTGCTGTATTGTACTGAGAATTAAGGGGTTGTTTTCCAGTACTGTTGCCTGTAGTTGGAATCTGTTCCCATCCCAGTCTGTCCTCTGAGGGCTGAGCTTTGATTTGCAGCCTGCAATAGATGGGGAAGGCAGGGGCAGTGCTGGGGGTGAGGAGGATATTTAGCACTGGCTTCCTGCTTGTTTAACTGTCCTTGCTTTTTGTCTCCTTTCCCCCACGCTGACCTCTCTGTGCTTTCAGCAGCATCTGCCGCTCCCAGGAGGTCAGGGGGTGTCACCTGGCAGGAGCAGCACCTCAGGTTCTGGGCACAGGTGCTGTTGGGGCAGGCACAGGAACTATGTGAACTGTCTTTCACCAAAGCCGTTTTGGACAGAGGAGGAGGATAGAGCCATGAAAACTCTTCTGACCTCTTGTTTAAAAACATTTGGAACTGCAGCATTCAAACAGTCTGGCAGAATATTTTTCAATAAATCTTGAATGTGGCAGTTACATTTTCTGTAGTGTGCTGGAAAAAGGATTAGAGTATACTTACTGCAGAGACAGGAAGATTGATTCTCACTTGGAAAATCTGTCAGATTCCTTGATTTAGAGAGCTGATGATTGGTGGAGTGTTTAGGCTTGATTTATATCAAGTTTTCTTTCTCGCTTGCTTGCTTTTTCTCACTTTTTTCCCCCTGCACGTTGTTTTAATGTTAACATGAGTTACTCTTATTCTGAATGAATCTTTGTTAAACAACTTTTGGAGGGTTTTGGATGTTTTTGATAGTCCTCATGCCACCAGGGATGGGGAGAAGCCAAATCCAGCATTGACCAAACACCTCCCGGTGCGGGTGGGAATTTTACCCTTCATACTTCATGCAGCTTTCAGCTAATTAGCACACATCTGGATTCATCTCTTAATAAATGTTTAGTGCACTTTTAACAATAAATGAATATATAATTAACATAGGCATTCTTATTAAATCCATATTAAGGCGCTTGTTTGAGACCATTGACACTTTTAATTGGAGGTGTTGCTAAGTGCTTCTCCTTCTGCAACAGCAGTTGTGGCTCCTCCCTGAAAGCACCAGACCTGAGGCAGATACACCCATCAGGAGGCTCCTCAGCTGGGGGTGAGCTCAGAAACGGAACAAATAATTCAGGCCCACTCATCCTATTTTCAGTGGCCACGTGTGGTTGTGTCTCTTGGTGCACTGGGTGTTTGAAGGCGATTTCAGGTTTGCACCCCAGTTCACAGATGGCTCTCAGAGTGTGCCTCTCTGTCATTAATCATCCCTCCCTTGAGGAAGTGGGAGACCATTTGGATGTGTTCTGGGCATAGCCAAATTATAGGCAAAACACACTTCAAACCCTGCCTCTCACAAGCAAGGCCAGATCCTCAGCTGCTATAGCACCCTTTTAATTATACATGTTCCCCAAAATTCAGCTGGTTTCCTTCACTTGCATCTAGAAGCCTAGAATTATAATCAGCACTAAACTGTAGCTGGGATTGTATTACATGATTGCTTAGATCATTGGTGCTGTTTCTGAATTTTCTTTTTCTACTCTTTTCTGAGGATGTGATAAGTAGTGCTCAGATATAGTCCTATAGCTGCAGGGTGAATATCGCCTTCTCAAATATGGTTTAATGGAACTTTCTTTCCTTTTGTACTCCCATGGAAATAGGAGCTGGGCTGGATAAGATCACACATGACTGTTACCATAATTTTGCTCTGTCAGATATGATCTCATCAGAGCTTGACAGTATCACTAATTTGAGAAAAGGGCACAAGCATTAGAGCTGAGATACGCACCCTTTAGCAATCCTTCAGTTTCTGGGGAAGGTCTCTGGAATGCAAATCATTGGGCATTATGCTCTGAAACGTTCCAATAACTTTTGAACCACAAAATTATGTGACTGTCAGAATTGAGGTCACTTCTATCCCTCCTCCTCACCCTGCTCCCCTGTACCTGAATACAAATCTGAAAGATGTAGGCTATTAGCATTCCAATGGATTTCCTTTTCCATATGAAAAATGACGGCTTCTTTTAAAAAGTAATTTTAGTGTTAAGTTACCTATTTATGGTAGGTCCTGCACTCAGCTTGCATGAAGCAGAGGTATAAATATTCTTTCTAACCAAGGGCTAAATCTTGGTCCTGGCTCTGAGAGGGTTCACAGGGAATAGGCCTATGTGACTGGATAAAATTCCAACAGAAGAATTACTTCTCTGTTTTGTTGGGTCCCTGGGGGTATGTAAGTTCTGACACTTTGGGAACTGAGATGTAGAGCATTACCTAGCAATCCCTCTGCAATGTCTCCAGCTGGACACCTAAAAGCCCAGGGTTTTGAAATTGCACCTCATTTTTAGACAACATAGGGCATAAAATAATTCATTTAGCAGCTTCAGCTTACTGGATAAATCCCTCTTTGGCTGTGGTAACTGCTGGCAACACTTAGAGTTCTGCATCTCTGGCCTGGGCTCTGGCTCCCGTTATTTGTTGCACAGTGTGGTCCTCTCAGGCATCTCTCCCAGCTCCCATTCTGGCCAAAGGAGGCTTCAGCCTTTCCCTGGAGGGTTCCAGCGCTCCCCTCAGCTTCACTGGCAGCGATGCTCCTGCCACAGCTGCCCCTCCTGCTTGGGGACGTTTGCCCTCAAGCTCTGCAGGGTCCCACTCATTCCCCCCCTGGGCCAGCCAGGTTGGGCACATCCCTCCTGGGCAATAAGCCAGGATCTGCACAAGTGCCTCAAGAACTTAGGATCCTGAATCCTACTGAATTGTATGGGGGATTTCCAGCACTGATTTCCTGGGCATTTGAAAGCCCCTGGTGTTTGCTCCATGGGAAGCAGGGACCCCATCATGGCTCTGGATTCTCTGCCTCCCGGTCCTGCCCAAGGGGTGGGAAAGCTTTTCTGTTTCCCTCTCTCCACAGGGAAATCAGCACTATAGAATTATTAATAGAGTTTATGCAAGTGGCTAAGCATGATTGAAAGGATGCTTGTAAATGTGGGTAGAACTTGTCAGTGGCTCTTTAAAAGTGAGTAATACCATTTTAATTGTCATCCTCACTGCTATAGATCACAATAAGGTTATGTTGATGGAACCATCAAGCAGAGTAAATGCTCTAAGTACAATATGTTAGTACTAATTATAGAGTAATTTAACAACAATGTATATGGAGAGGGCAATTTTGCATGCCAATTCACCATGGCAAATTTAATTGTATAGAAGAAGGGGAAAGCAAAATATTTTTAATAAAGAGTAAAATGATAGACACTGGGTGGCTTTTCCAGTGCCAGTGGCAATCCTGACTCCTTTTGAAAGGGTTGCTGCCACCTCACCCCACTGAGCATCCCTCTGGTACAGGAATATTCCCGGGGCACAGGAGATCTTGGACAGATTGCTGGCAGCAGCTCTGAGTCTCCTCAGCCAAAGCAGAAGTGTGTTATTCCTCATCGAGGCAGGTAAGCTGCGAGTGGAACTGATGTGAAATGGTAATGGAGAATGTACAAATAGGCCCCTGGGTCGTTTCCGTTTCATCAGCTTGCAAGAAGTCAGAAGCTGTTACTCACTGAAATAAATCATCTATCAGCATTAAGCTTTTTCCCCCCTTTCAATTATTGCAATTTACAGAGCTGCAAAAGGACTGAATTTAAGAGGTGTTTTGTTGTTTTGGGTGAAATAAGTTCTCTTGCTCTTTGCTTCAAAGATTTTTTTTTTTTATTAATATTGTAGCTGCCTTTCACTGTTCTGGACCCACAAACAGATGTTTGAGAGTATTTCTTTCTTCAGAATGGTTACAAATTCTTCTTCCTGAAGTCTGGGAGTTGTTTTGGCAGTTGTATTGTTACTCCCAACAGGGGTAGAAGCCTGTGGATATTAACAGATCTCAGTTTTAACATCTGAGACTTTTCCATGTTAAACTTCATTCTTGTTTTTGCCAACCTTTTGGTAACCCTGCTCCAGTGTGAGGCTGACAGTGCAGCTTCTGCTGATGGGAAAAGACAGCTAAGGACTGTGACACTGCATTTCTCTTGCTAATCTCATTGTCATGAAAACCTGTGCTACTTCAGGGCAGCATTTTTCCCTCTATTTGTCCTTTTGTATCAAAAACCAAATCACTTGATGACTCCCTTGTCTGTTTTACTGCAGAAATAGCAAAAGGCATCTCTTCAGGCTTGCAACTTGCCCTTAGAAATTGCTTTTAATGTTTCCTTGTATGGACTGTTTATCCATTGTAATAAGTTTTTTACCTTGAAATGGCTGAAGGAGATGATCCTCAGCAACTGAGAAACCAAAAGAAGTCTGTCTGAAGTCAGTAGAATGATGCTAACTTTTACCAGCTAAAGCAATGGTTCTTGACAGCCCTAGAAGAGCAGGATGACTCCTGACCCATGGAACTGCCTGGCAAAGCTCAGGTAAATTCAGTGGGGGTTTATCTCAGAGGATGAGCTGTGCCGTTTTTCTTCCCTGTAGGTGATACTGCACCACGGTTTGCGAGATTCACTCCCAGAGAGAGAAAAAAGCCCCACTTTTTGGCCTGCAGAGATTTTTGATTAAGATCTAATGCAGTGTGCCCCTTCAGGGATCCCTGGAGTGTCACGGAGATGACAGGTCCCTCGCAGGGAAAGTGAAGTGCTGCCAAAGCAATGACACATCACAGGGGATGGGATTTCCCTGCGCTGCTCTCCTGCCCCGGACTGCCCGGCTGGGGCTGCGAGGCAAACGCTGCCCGGGCGCTTGTGCCTCCTCTCTGCCCGTGGGCACCGGCAATTCGGCAGGGGCTTCCCGGAGGAAAGAGGGCTCCAGACAGGGCTGGGGCTCGGTGTTTGTGGGGAGGGGGCTGTGGGTGACCCTCACGGAATGTGTGACACCAGAGCTGGGGGCTCCACCACCCCAGCGAGGGCTGGCTCCGCTGCAGGCTGGATGCGGGAGGGGGATGCAGGAGCCTGGGAGGGGGATGCAGGAGCCTGGGGGGGATGTAGGATCCCGCTTCCCCCCGGCCCCGCTGGCTCCCGGGGCTGATGGATAATCCGCTGAGGCACCGGCTGGTGGAACCCGGGTTCAGAGGGTGCGTTCTGGGAAAGGCTGGACCGAGTCACACCTGAGCACAGCCAAAAACTGCCCAGGGTTAATTAACCTCAGGTGTAAATGCTTAGAGCTGTGGGTGCACTGGGCCGTCTTTGCCAGCATCTGGAACTTGCCTATAGACTTATTTCAAATTAAACAATAAGCATTTGCATCTGTAAGCAAACGGTTGTTAAATTTGCACAAATAATCAATTTGTTCCATCCCAAGGATTTCCAATCAATATTGCATTCCAGCAGAGAAATAATGTAATAAGCCATTATTAGAATAATGTTGTTTGTTTGTTGATGCTCACAACTGACAGCAAATCTTTATTTTAATTAATTCTTAGATTAGTTAAATAAAAGCCATTCCCATTTTTCATTCTGCTCTTTTTATAAAAATAGTTTTATTGTGCTCCTAGTACAGATAAAATTGGCAGGATTGACCAGAAATGGATGTAACTTTTATTCCTCCACACTGGGGATGCAGGCCTGCTTTTATTTTTGGAAGTGATTTACAAATAGCAATATGAGTTTTTGTAAAATGCTGTGGAAACAAGTTGTTTTGGAAGTTCTCCTCTGCATGGTTCCGATTAAAGGTATTTTGCATATATGCTAATGATTTAGCAAATTTCAACTTGGATGTATTTACACTTAGCATATGTCTTGCAGTGAGCGATTAAAATGAAGGATTTTGGCTTTTCTAACTTGAGAGAAGTGAGCTGCTCCTGGGTAAGGGATGTTCTGTAAAACAAGAGTCTTCCTTACACAGCTCTGGAGAATGAGAGTCAAGGCATGGTTTGCATTTTCTTGTCTAATTATAATTAGCCATATATTTGCAACAATATCAAATTAAACATCATTAACAATCCTTGGTGAAATAATGCAGAAAGTACATTGAAAACAATTTTGTTGTGCCTCATCACATGGAGAGTGGGTAGAGGTGGATTAAGCATTTGTGACAAACCTCTATGTTTACAAAAGCTCAGAACTTAATTTTGATGCTGCTGTAGACGTGAGCAGAAGATTTTGTTTCCTGTCCTGGAAGATATCTGAAATTTCCATTTATTTACCCCTTTTACTCTCTCATATTGCTGCCACATAAGAGAGCTGAAGAGGCAATTTGTGGGTGCATGAATGTAGTTAGTCTGAGGAATAAAACAGGAAGGATGCTGGTTTACCTTCAGCCACTCAAAAACAGCCACCCATGAACTGGGTTTGTAAAGCTGAGGTAGTCTGAGCTAAACCAAGTCTTTCTCAATGAATGCTGCTTTGGCAGGTGCAATTTTTGTGGTTGTTGTTCATTTTTCCTGAGTTTATTTTATTAATTTGGGACACTTTTGAACATTGCCTTTTCCCATGAGCAGTTTTTGACAGAGCAGGAAGAGGATGCAGGGTGCTCTTGCTGGCATCCAGCAGTTGGTCCCACACCACTCCCCTGGTGCACCTGAGTGACCTGAACTGAGAACTGCAGAGTCCATGAAATGTATTGATCTTTCTCAGCAATGCAAATAACTGCAGAGGTGCTTAGGTACTGGTTATGGGCATCAACACAGAACTGGAAGACAGACTAAACAAAGCAATGGATAAAAACCTGGAAGCCCAGGGGAGTATCCTGTGCTATCAAAGAGCCAGGCTGGATAGCCTAACAGGATTTCTGTCCCTGGCAATTAGGATTAATCCTGTTTGTAGCTGGGAAGGAGTTGTCACAGGCAGAAGTTGTTGTCTCTCCCTTTCTGAATGAACTTTAGAAGAAGTGAACGCTTGCTTAAAGCCCAGGCCTGATTCATCCTGCAATAAGGAAATTTAGTCATGACAGTGCTGGGTGAAATGATATTTTTGGCATTGCCCAAAGAGCACAGAATTTGCATCTCTGGGTTATCCTGTGGCTCACAGCTGTACAAAAGTTCTGCTGTGGGGAGGGCACAGGATTAAATTAGCCCACACAATGTGTACAGGTGCACTCCAGGTGCAATGTGTTTATTGCTGTAGGAATCCAACACAGCCCTTAATTTATCTTCCATTTGTGACTACATGGTCATTATTATTCCTGAAAACTGAAATAATACCACTATTTGATCCCCCAAGACTGGTACTATGCTAGAAAATTCCTTGCAAATACACATTTTGACAGACCTCATTCTTAGTCAATGGCAAACTGGCAGCTACAGTTTTATGCAAAATTAAAATGCTTAATTCTTCCCTCCTTTTTGAAAGACTTTATGCATACTTGTAGTCTGTCAGTTTCCTGAGCAGTGTGTAGATGTTCCATACTGATGAGAAAAGTACATGCTTGCTTTAGGTCACTTTTTTCCCCTCTATCTGCTGTTTAATATTAATGATGTAAGTTGCTGTGTCAAAATATTAAATAATTGTAACCTGTACAGGAAAGGAGTTTTATTTTAACCTTTGAAAACTGTATTTACATGTTTTAGTATATATGAATAATGCATAAAGTTAGGCACTAAGGTTATTTTCAAAGTCAGTCATTTCAGGATTGAGCTGTAGAAAACAATAAAAGAGGAGAGTGGTTTCTTTCCTCTTGCTCTCCCCCCTTTCTTTAATTCCCCAGGATTCAGGCAGTAGCATTGAAGTTGAATGCCATTAGGATTTCTCACTAAACTTCAAAGCTTAATTTAGTCTCTGCTGGAATAAAGCAAGGCATAAAACAGGCACAGTGGAATCCATTTAAATGAGTGACTGTGGAAAAAAAAAGGCAGTTTCTAAGAAAACAAATGTTCTGCACATTCTTTTAACAGAAATCCTCCATCAGAGCAGTGTCCCCCGGGCTGGTGGGTGCTGTCCCAGCTCTGCCCTCCCTGCTGTGGGTGGGGTCCCAGCCCTGTGCACCCCAAGGCAGTGCAGAGGCTCCAGGGGACTCCAGGCAGGGACAGGAGTGGGACCAGGGACTGGTCCCAGTGTGGAGGATGTGGGACCAGCTGCCCATGCAATCACACATGCGTGTATTTGTGTGCATTTGACAACTTTCCAGAACATCATTGTAATGGGGTAAGCCAGCATGGAAGATTTGGTTTATTTTCCAGCATATTTAATGCTTCATGAAGGATGCAGTTGCACTGCAGACTGCTCCTTTATAACCTCACTCGTCAAAGAAATGTTCTTGTCATTAGCAAGGTGTTGCCTTTAAATCACTTCCCCTCTGTGTTTTTATTCATTGTGACTTGAATTTTCTCCTATGAAATGAGCTGTATAATTTTGCTAGGGTGGTACTAAGTGCTTTATTTCAGAAGCATTATAGGTTAATGCAGCTTCTGACATATCCAAAAATGCAAAGGCTGTGATTGTCTTGCCTTCAGGATAAGTGCTCATAATCCAGTCACTGTGTGTCTGCAGCATCTGCTCCAGACAACCCCACTGGTGCAGAACAGACCTGGAAAGGTCTCTCCTGTGGTCCATAGGAGGAAATTATTTTTGTTTTTAGTATTTTTAAGAGCTTGTGATTCCACAGCATCTCCTGCCCACAAACCTTGGAGCTTTCCATTCGGCATGCTGAAAGGCGACAGCGGCAACAGCACTGGGGCAGCACCCGAAGAAGCTCTGGCCAAGGCTTTGGTGAGCCTTCAACTGCAGAAAAATCCTGCCTGGTATCTCCAGCATGAGCAGGAGGCAGGTTGGGAACTGCAGACCACCCTCCTGTAGGCAGGGAGGTGAAAAGCAGGCTCCAAGAGCAGGGGCAAGACTCAGCTCTGCAGTAAGAGGGCAGGGAGAGACTGGATTGATGATACCACATTTCCTCAGTTAGAGCTGATTTCATTTAAAAATCTTTGGGCCTTTCACATCAGCTTAACTATTGCATAAAAGATTTCATAATGAACTTCAATCGTATTCCTCTTTGTTTGAGGGATTGCTTGACACTGGTTCAGGTGACTAAGAGTCAAGTGACAAGATGCATGTGACCAATGCATTCTCCTCTTTCAGGTAGCTTGGTCAAAACCATGCAGCCATTAGGCGTGATCATGCCCCATGTCTAGAAATTATACGCTTCCTGATGAGTTTTTTGCATTTTCTTGGACACACACGTGTAAATTGCTCTATTTGTAACAGAAACAGCATGATGGTGCGACTGAGGGGCCTGCAGACTGAAGGTGTTTGGCTGCAGGGTGTTTGGATGAGAGGTGGAGTCCTGTGATGGGAAAAGCTCCTGATCTGGGAACCAGTGACTGAAGATAAATAGGTGCTGTGTAGAAAGACCTGAGAGAAAGATGTGTTTGCTGGTCTGAGTATGCAGAAGGCTGAAAAATGCAACATTGTGGTTCAAAGGGGAAGAGCTGATTTACAGTCCATTATAACTGTACATCAGGAAATTTGTTAGAATAATTAAACACTAATATAAAAAGGAGATTCAAAGGGATAGCTTCCTTAAAGATTGCTCTCAACCACCCAAGGTCAAAAGCAAATGCAGTAAGTAATGCAGTTGAGAAGTTGGATCTTTCTGATTGAATAAATGTTACAACTGACAAAAGTGGTAACTCAACTCTTTATATTTGGACATCTCATTATATTGCAGGCCATTGGAAGACACATTAGGTTCCAGAGAGGTGTCATGTAAGGTCTCATGCTGATAATCCATCCTTTAATTATTTCATGGAGGTTAATATTGCTGTAGCAGTACAGTAGCTTGGTCTTAGCAGTGAGTAATGGGTTTTAAAAGAAATGGGTTTAATGGAAAATTCATAAAGCAGTGCAGAAAGACAGAACTGCTGGTGATGACATTCATGCTTTTTTAGGATTGCTTTAAAGGCTTTATTTTGAAGTTGGTTTCCAGGAAGAAAAACCATTTTCTCTCCTATTATGTCCTCTCTTCTAGTATGGTTTACCTACTTTTTAGCTGCAGTTCAATGGAGAATCAGGATTCCACCTTGTATAGTGTGACTCTTGTTCACTTTAACAATCTCAAGTGTTAAACTCTTCCTTTTCAAATGTAGCATCTCTGTTTTGTTCCGGTTGCCTGCTTATGACTCATGACTTCCTGAGGAAAACTGAAAGCTTGAGGGAATTGCATGCATATTTCTTCCATTTCTAGTATTTTGAATACAAAATAAGAAGGCAAGTCTATGTGGAGTGAGCATCAACATGGCTTTCAGTGGCGTGATAGCTCCTTTTTTTTAAACTGAGACATTCTGGTTAATTAAATTAAGTGTGATAAGCTTAGAGATGGTTAAGAGGAAAACCTACCTTGCAGGGAAATTGGGTAAAGCACCACAGAATATTTGCCCTTGCAAGATGGAGCTTGGGAGAGGATGTGATCAATGCCTGTGAACACATCTCAAGGTAAAGATGAAGAACTACTTCAGTTAAAAGACAATACTGACCAAAAAGATGTGGCAGGGAAGGACAGTGAGCTATGCCTCTGTTCAGGCTGTTGGTCTGGAGATGTTTCCTGACCAGTAGAGGAAAACATTCTGCAACCTTTTCCCTAGAAGAGAAAGGGGTAAAAATACTGCAGTTTTTTTAAGGTAGAAGCCAGCTTGTTTCTATGGGTGACTTGCATGTGGTGGTGCAGGCTGTGGTGGGGATTGTGTGCCATGACCCATGAAGTCCTTCACTATTCCTGGGATCCTAAAAGAACCCTGGCAGAATCATATGCAAGTGATACATTCTTGTCTGTACACACAGATGTATAAAGTATATAATGTGTATGAATATTTTGTACAAAATTTATAAAAATAAAGAGGCAGCCCCTGTACCTCAGTTATTAAGAAATGGTTAGCTACAATTTCTTTTTTTAAAATGAGCTGATTGTTGGCATTACACAGCTAATACATATTCATAATTTTTGCCAGCTCTAATTTTAGCCACCTAGAGTCTTCATTGCAGGACATATGCATAATTAAATTGCCTTCTTGAGAGTTTACAGCCTGTCCTTGCTCATCATTTACAGGTTTGAAATGATCAAAATATTTTTTTAAATGATCCTGTAATGCTATACAAGGCTGGAAAGGCAATGTAATAAAATGTCATTCTCATAATCTTCATGTTTTGTGGTGGGCCCAGTTCCTGGTTTGTGGTCTCAGGCAACAAGCCCCATAGCAGCCAGGTGGCACAGAGATGAGCCACGGGTGGAGTGTAAACAGGGAGACACTCGGGTTGAAGTGAACTCCGTGTCCTGTATTATTTTAAAGCACCAATGATACACAGGCAGAGCAAGTTCAGCTCCCTTTATATAAACTTGTTTTATTAAAATTAGAATTTTCACTCAAATTTTTAAGAAATCCTTTATTTCACACGAACAGAAGCATCTCGCAGCAGGGCAGCCCCTTTGGCCACAGGGTTTAACCACCTCCAAGCTGGCCACAGGCCCAGGATCATGGCCAGCTGTGCCAGCCCCGAGTGCCCCTGTTCCCTCCCCACTGCACAAGGGCCCTGTGCAGGGTCCAACAAACCTCAGGGAACTGCAGGAGTTAGAAATCAAACCTGCATGGCTGCTGGAGGTGGCTCCAGAGGGCAGCTCTAAGTAGCCAGGGTTTTTCAGGTTGGACTGCCTTGGAGTTCCTGCAGGGATGAGGTAGGAGGTGGGATCCTACCCCTGCTGGGGCCAGAAGGGCTGGGGTTCATGCCTTTTGCCCCTGTTCTCCAGGTGGTCCAGGCTGATGTCAGTACAGGCTGGCTGCGGCCATTTCTAGAACCAGGAGCACTGACCATGGTGACATTTGGCCCAGGTCCCCCAGACCCGCCGTGACTCTGCAGGTGAAGAGATGGAGCTGCAGAAACCTGTGTCGAGCCCCTAGCACAGGTGGCACTCCCTTCTCTGCCAGCCCTCTGGGGTCTCCTCCTGGAGCCAGGTTTGGGGCTGATAAAACCCAGGGATTCCCAACTGGTCCTGCTTAATGTCTGTGCTCTCCTCCAGCTCCCCAGCTGTGTGCCTCATTGTGGGGGATGCTGCTGCCACCCCCTTCTCCCAAGAGTGGAGAGAATTTGCACTGCTCAGCAGCCTCCACAAGTATCTTTGCCATAACTGCTAGAGAGGTCTGGTCTTTTTTTTAAATTTATTTTTTTGTTTGTGGGTTTTTTGTTTGTTTGGGTTTTTTGTTTTTTTAAGAAAAAACACTTCATTTTGAACCACAGCAGCATGATACCAGCCTATCATCTTGGCACATACTCCCTGGGCAGCCCTGAGAAGTTTCTTCCCCTTAGGGCTTCATCCACTGTCAAGATGTATCTGTTGATAAGATCTTTCATTTCCTGGGTGAATGGCTCAAAATTCTTTTGCTCAGCACCAGACCGCTTGAAATTCCCGTCCCTGTTGTTCTCCACGCAGAGCAGCCGGTCCTCTGTCACGGTCACATTCAGGAACTCCACCATCTCCTTCAGCTTGGGGATGAGGCTCTGCTTCAGGTCCTCATAGTGGACAATGAGCAGGCGCTTCCCATACTTCAGCCACTCCAGGACATGGGAGGCCCACCAGGAGGCATAGCTGTTCACGAAGTCCGGCCACTCTGGATGACCAGGAAAATGAGACACTGTTAGCCATGCTGCATGTCAGCAATCTTCCTTTGCCTTAGGCATTAACGATGCCTTGATCGCTATTTGCTGTCTATGATAATTTAATTTCCTCAAGTCAAGAGAGACCTAGTGAAAGCTTTTGGGCTGGACAAAGAGCATTTGTGGCTGAAATGTAACAATTTGCAGTTTGCAGTGTGGGAAAGCCATTCCCAGCAGACTTTTTCTCTTTTCTGGGGGCTATTTTGTCAGTTTTTGATGAATAGGTCTTGAGTTGTGACTGATGAAAGGTGATGCATGAACTTGGAAAGGAAATGTGCTGTGACACAGGACACTTCCCCCCAACCTCTGCCAAGCCACAGCTGTAATGCCTAAAATAAGTACAAGGAGAAATGGAAGCCAAATGGCTTTTCTGCTGCAGAGTCTGAATGCAGCAGTGTGTCCAGTGGGGGAACTGCAGTCACCAGCCAGCTTGCCAGTCAAACACGTGCAGTGTGGAGGCATGTTCTGAAGTATTTTCATGTGTTCAGGGGACACTGAATCTCAAGTCCGCTCATTGCTATTATCCTTACTTTTCTGCAGTGCAGTAGCACCTGTGCAGTGCTGTAAAATTTCCTTCGTGAAATGTCATGCTCCATTGGATCCTCCAAATCTTAAACTAGATTTCTCATGGCTATTACATGCTGCAGGGGCAAATTTTCTTCACCTCAGCCTGGCAAATGGGCTGTGCACAGGAGCGTTGTACCTAGACGTGTTTTCTATGCCCAAGAGTGCAGTGGCAGTGATGCTCCTGTGTGCCTGTGGCATCGGTGCTGTGCTCCCCTGCTCTCTGGGGTGGGCATATGGCAAGACTACAGCTGCTCCCACAGTACAGGTGTCAGAGGTTTTGGGACTGATCCCAACTGCAGTGGGACTCAAGCCCCACTGAATTTGTTTGCAGTGCTCACTCAGGCCCTAGCGTGTCCCCCCTTCCCAGCACAGAGGAGATGGGCTGAATGCTTACCTTTGCTCTTCCAGTTGCGGTCGGTGGCATAGCCCAGGTGCCCGGCGTATTTTCTGTTGAACTCTGCCATCAGTGATTTGTAGGGGTTCCTTATCAACAGGATCGCCGAGTCGAACATTTCAATCTCTGTCTTGCCACTTTCGTGTGTTTTCACACAGATGGTCCTTCTACTTCTCCAGTGGTCTTTTTCTCCCTTAAAACCTGTTTTACAAGACAGGATTTTGTTGGCTTTTTTGCCTGACTATATGCCTGTGCCTTTTCCCACTAAATCATTCCCTACAGTGGTGTAAGGCTGGTGGGACAGTACCAGTCAGCTAAACCCATGGCTGGAGCCCCAGCCACCAAGCTGGGCATGTGCTGGCAGCCAGGCTATCCCTCTGCTGGGGAAGGCATCCTCAGCCCCACAGTGCAATGAGGCAGCTTTTCACAGGGACAGTGCTTGGTGCTTGCTGAATCTCTGCCCCCTCAGGATACTGTCCTCCTGGAGTAATTAGTAACATTTGAAAATTTAACCTACGTGTTTACTGAAGGGTCTTACCCACAGCACTTAGGTAACTGGTCCTTTGGAGCAGCCTGTCCAATGGGAGCTGCACATGTGTGTGCACAGGGCACCAGTGCAGGCACTGTGCATGTTTGCCATGGAGAGCCTGGCTGTTGTCAGTGAGGGCAGCTCCCTGTCAGGGGCAGCGTGCTGCTGGAGCTGTCCCTGCTGCCATCCGCACTGCAGGCCAGGTGTGTGTTTAAATTGCACCAAATGTGCTGACAGCCACAGCCATTGCTGGCTCAAGCAGAAGGATGACAGAGCAGTAAGGAAAGCTCTGTGCTTTGGAAGGGCTGCACATGTCCCATCTCGTGGGCCCCGGTACCTTTGTTGTAGAGGGCTCCATCAAAGTAGTAACTTCCTGTGTAGTATCCCGTGGCATGCTCTATCAGATGGCGTGCCCACGTATTCCCAGCCCCAGGAAAGCTTGACAAAGCAACAAACACTTTGGATTTGGTGGTTAAGAATTTCCTGTCTGTGCAGCGGGTGTCTGTGAGTAGAGAAGATATTTCATTGTTAGCACTGTGGCTTTTTAATAATTCCACTGACAGCTCTTGATTACAGGGTTTATTGCTTCCTCCTTCTCTCTTTTACAAATATAGGGTATCAATTTGGTCTGGTTGTGAGTCAGCTACTTCCTAAAATTAATTCAGCTGTATGAGGCCAAAGAGATTATCCTCAGAGAGGTTTCTGCTGGTTTTGTGTTAGGGAGTGCTTTTTTGATAAAGCTGCAACAAACCATTGTACTTGCCAGCAAGTTGTCTTAAAAGCTTCTCGAAGCCTGTTTGTTACCAGCTATTTGCCTGTCAGGTTGGCTCTTCAATGGAACTCTAAATGTGCCACTACACCTGGAAATTGGGACTTTTTAAACACTGGAAGAACCCCTCCTACTGAAATGAGCTGTCTTTAGTTTAACATCTGCACTGCCATTTCTCTCTGAAGGCCCAGGCAGTGGTGAGCCCTCCAAACGTGGAGTCAGACACCTGGTTTCATACGTGCTTCTGTAAATCCTCACCTCGCTTCTTAGCATGCCAATGAAAGCAAGGATAGGATAAGAACTAATCTTGACCCTACATGATGATTCATCAAGAAGCCATAAATAAATTATCAGTTACTCTCTTCATTCTTCAGAACAATCTCTAGATGAAGCCATGGCTAGAAAGTGCCCATACAGCCCAGAGAAAGCACTGATCTCCACAGACCTGGGAAGTACTAGAAATTTCATTGAAACAAGCATTCTTCTTGCAAGATTGTCTTTTGTGCTGTTGTCTGCAGTCTACCTCTGAATGGGGAGATGGAGGAAAAAAAGAAAAGGGTGTTGGGGGATAAAAAAAGCCCACCACCAATCCAGGAAAGCACTTAATTTGTTAATATTAAGGTTGTGAGAAGTTTCATTGAACTCAGTGCAAATCACTGCATGGATAAAGTTGCTAGAACCACCTAAATGGTTTTCTAGATTGGAGCCTTACTGTCTGCCTTTTTTTCTGGCCCTCAACATGTATGCAGATGAATATTTTAGATGAAGATGAGTAGAGCAGACTTAGGGTATGCAGAGCTGCCTCAGTGGCTTCCTGATGTGGGGGCTATGTGGTGGAGAAATGCCTTCCCAGGCTCTCCCTCAGTTCTCTCCATCAGCAGAAAAATTGTTTTCCTGTGTTGGAGGGAGACTGTGCTGTGCAATGAGAGAATGGAAAGATGCATCTCCATGAGCATGAGTGCAAGGGGGGGATTTAGAGAGAGACTGTTTGCTAAATTCCTGCCCGTACGGCGATACCCACTACTGTGGCTCAGACTGCTGTAAACGAGATCACTTTTACCCGCTGCAGAAGGGGCACAGGGGCTGTTTCCAGCAGCGGTGGCCCTGGCCCTGTCACAGCGAGGCTGGAGCTTGTACCTTGCACGGGTGTCTGATAGACCAGGCAGTACTTTCCCTCGGCAGCGCTGCTGGCGTTGCGGCTCCCGCTGCAGCGCAGCCCGTCCGCGCCGTCGCGCAGCGGGAAGCGCCCGGTGGGGTATCCACAGTAACATTCCTGCCCTCGGATCACTGCCAGCGGAAACTCCTGCAAGAGAGAGAGGATGGGTCAGTGTGCAAATGCCATGGCATCAACAGCCTGCAGGGAATGCTGCTGCCATGCAAAGAAAATAAATCTCCACAAGGCCCCTGTCAAGACCAAAGCAGTGTTTGAGATGTCATTCTAAAGCTCGTGCTGCTTTACTGTTACTGTCTTCATATTTGTGTTACCTTGCTTCTGGATAGGAGACTTCCTAAGGTATGCAATCATGAGGAAGTTAGAGTTGTTTGCAAGGAATAAATTGCTAAGGAAAATTCTCGTCTGTAAGATGCGTTTTGTAATGGATTTGATGTAGAGTAATTCAGGTTTTGGTGTACCAGTCTCACCCAGGAAGGGTAACAGGCTGTAAAGCTGTGTAGTGGTGGGGCAGTGAAGTATTAGCCCAGCTGCTGGGCTAATAGTGGTAAGAATTAAAACAAATGTGAGGGAAACATGCTAAATATTTGCTAAAGAAATTAGCAGTTGCTTACTGGCCCTAAAATTCAGGTTTTCTCCTGTTTACCAGAAAGATTTGGGTTGCCTCAGTCCCCTGTGGGCTCTCTTGGTGGCACGGGGCTGTGTGGGCGGGCAGAGGGCTGAAGGAAGTTCAGGGAGTATTTGAGTGCAGAACATTCAAGTCCATCCATTCCATATCAACACTTTTTGCCTTTTAAAAGTCTTTTGGAGTCTGGGAGCATGTGACAGGACTGCTGAGCAGCTTATCTCTTGCTCTTTCCCATGCATTCATCCTCTGATAAGGAGTCGAACGCAACACGTGTGCTGTGTGTGCCCAACAGCCAACATTTACTTAGCGAATGAGATATGACATTGTCAAAAACTATTTACAGATTTGATCCAAGGGCAAAACAGTTCTGGGTTTGCCTGCAAACAGAAATTTTTCCTTTACAATGAAGCAGTGTTTCTCAGTTTGAGAAATTAGTAAGTGTCCCTGCCCTCAAACACAGCCTAGAATAAAAATGTTCCTTGTACCTCGTGCCAAGTGGCCCCTGCAAGTGATGGGCTTTTCTGGGAGGCGGGAGGTTCTGTGAGGCAACAAACAACTGCTCCTCTGTCCTCCTGCATCTGCAGAAGGTGGTGGGTGCAGCGCTGCTCTGCAGCCCCCAGCCCTCGGTGCAGGGTGCCAGCGGTGCAGTGCCTGGCCCCAGCGTGGGCAGGCTGACCCTCACCTGCACAACCCTCCTGCAGCTTGGGCAGCACGTGAGTGAGGAAGGAGAGAAAATTGGAGTGGGCTTTGCATGGAAAATCTCAAAATTTTCCTAATATCCAATCTCAACCTCCCCTGGTGCAGCTTGAGGCCACTTCCTTATGCCCTGTTGCTTATTCCTTGGGAGAGGAGATTGCGCTGAGGCCACGGGTCCTGGCCAAAGCACTGTAATCAGCCAGCTAACACTTGTAATCAATTTTGTGATGCTGCAAAAAGTAACTGAACATTGAGTTTAGTGCATGAAGCTGAATGTGGCTGCAGGCAAAATCTGACCATACAGTGAGCCCTGTGTAGAAAAAAACCAGCCCCATCAGAGTCAGATACGGCTCAGGGCTTGATTGGAATGTGACATGGAAACGGCATTGATTTCCTCATGGTCGATACTCATCACTTAGAGCAGCTTGCCTGTGTATCATGTCTAGTGGCACCACTCTGATGACTTTCCCTCCTGCCATCCCCACTCCAGCAGTTGGACCAGATGCATCACTGGGTATTTACTCTGATGAGTTTTGTCCTTTAGAAACTCATTTACAAATTCAAAGCTCTAAGGCACTAATCTCTGCCCTTCCCCTAATAGATTAGAATTTAAAATAACAAAAAAGAAGAAAGGATGTGAAATGAGAACTGTTCTTACTTTCTTGGAGCAAAATTCAGAGCATATCTCCACCGTCAAATTGGGCTGTATCAAAGAGGCTGGAAAGGTGTCTGTTAAATTTTCTGGAGCTCTAAAACATCCTCGATAGATAACATTCCTCCCTGCAGGGATATGAAATAGGTTTCTCTTAAGAAAACAATGTCCATAGTATCCTGCCTTTTTCACAAAGAACAATATTAGGTTCAGAAGCTAAAAATAATACAATAAACTTTATATTACAAAGGCTGCAGAAATAAGAGAAACTATGATATACACTAGAAAAGTGTGTTGCAAATCCTGTGGTATTGAAAGGAGCACATGGCTTTAGCTTTGTACAAACCACGGAATGCAGGGCTGCAGCACCGAGTTTGAGTTTAATTCCACCAGCGGAGGGCATCGCTATTGTTTGCAGGTCCCAGCTTCCTCTGAAGACCTGCTTTCCCCTCAATGAATTAAAAGCCCTGATAAAAATCTACAAAGCTTCTGCACCAGGAAAGGAATGTAAATGAATCCTGAAAACCCCCTCACTGGACCCCCCTTCCTCTTCAGCTGCCCCTCTGCTCCCACACCTTTTCAGGCCAAGGGACTTTGCTGCAGCCTTTCAGACCCTAAACCAGGCTTTTGTCAGCTGCTCAGGGAGCTCAGCTTCCATGGTGCCTTCAGCACCAGCCTCTGCTTTCACCTGCTTGTGCAGAAACACCACAGAGCGTGGCAGTATTGCAGTTGCTCCCTTGAACACTATTGCCAGAACTGATGTGGGAAGTGAGCTGAATGACAGGAGAGATGTGGTGTAGTTACAAAGAAAAAAAATTGGTTCTGCATGAATTTCCTGGCAGAAAAGCCCAGACTCTCTAGCAAGAGCCAAGAGCAATCTGAGGAGAAGCTGCTTAAATTTTGTTTTTGTAACTATTCAAACAATTTACTAGAAGCAGAGCTGGATCTCAGGGATCACTCAGGTGATGTAAAAATAAAAACTCCACCCAAGCTGAAAGGAGCAGGAGTCTACCTAGGACCAAGTCCCTTTGAGCACAGCACCAAAGAATAAAAGAACAGGAGTGTTTGGACTTCCCAGAACATTCTTGAAAAGTCTTCTACTTAATCTCACACTGATATTTAATCCCTGAAACAAAACGTTTACAAACATGTTTGGAGTTTTCTCAGTGGTCAGGAAGAAAGCTTGACCTGCCGGCACTGGGAGGGAGCAGGATTCATGGAGAGCCCATGGATTACACTGCAAACAGCTGGCTTTGTGTGGTCTGCCCGCTTTGTTTAGGGGAAGGACACCCTGAGGCAAGCAGGGCTCTGTGCCACAGCCACCCCTGGCTGCCACTCTGAGCCTCTCTAACACGATACGGGGGCATGAGTTGGGGTGTCTGGGGAACCAGGCAGGAAGAGGGAGGTGAGGGAGGGAAGCAGAGACAGCAAGCCCTGTCTGGGAAGGTTTAAATGGAGATGTCACTGAACCTGCTCCGTGTAAGGAGAAGACTTACACGAGGTCTGTGCTCTGTAATAGTACACAGCGTAAATCATGGGGGCCTTTACAGTCTCAGAGTTGCTTTCTGACATACTTGTTCATTGTGATTAATACTTCTGTTGACCCCTCAGCTGGCTTGTGTCAGGGGGATTCTTCAAACAGACAACTATCAGGTATTACTAAGGGCAAAAAAATTACAACTCTAGCTTCAGGCTAGACTAATTTGAGGAGTAATTCATTAATACTTAAAAAAAAAAATTAAATGCTGTCTTTTCCTGAGGAATATGTATATATATTTTATGCTGGAGGTTTAAACAGTGATGCATGTCCTGGGAAACCTGCCAACGTGCCTGTCAGCCTGACAGTGGCAATTTAGGTCTATGTACCTTTGATATATAATTTATATGTAGCTGGTTGGATTATTGTACAAACCTTGACTTGTCTTTAAGAGGAAATGAAGTACCATCAATACTGGCACAACCTAAGGTCTTGGTGCTTTTTCTCAGCAAATAACATCTGTAAGGTCTTGTGAGCTTGCCAATTGCAAAGAGTGATCAGCTGTTTAGGTCTGTTAGGTGCTTTGTGTTTGCATAAAGGTTTATCCATTGTGTTCCCCATGGCAGCTAACTGAATGATGAGTAGAGTGTGTTGCCATCTGAAGACAAAACAAAAATCCCAACTGCCGCTGGAACAGAACTCCTTGGAAAAGCAAAACTCTGGTCTCATTTCTCTCAGGAAAGGGACTGATGTGACACTCTCTCTGGCCTCTACTTGTTCCCCGCAGTCACAGATCACTCATTCTGTTTAGGGTCATCTGAGCATAGGGTGGCCTTGATCTGAGTGATTTTCTGCCCTGCTGTTACAGGGCACTTCTTCCAAGGCTATTTCTTAAACCCACATGGGTTTGTACCCCTGCAGTGGATACCAAAGGCAGGTTTTTTCAGCTGAAATTCTGCTTCTGCTGCAGTCACGCTGCACTGTGCTGAGTTTCCTCCCTGGTGACGCGAACCTCCTCTGTGGCAGGCCCGAGGCAGCGGGCCAGGCACATCTCCCCGCTCCGAGGTGGCGAGCAGCACTGCTACTGCGGGGACGAGCCAGGGACCAGACCAGCAGCAAATGGACATCGTGCCCTGCAGGCACCTTTGTCCTCTGCTGCTTCAAACTCTGGTGACAAACGGAGCGAGACAAGCAGGGACAGCCCCTGCGCTCGGCCTGGCCGTGACACCTCTCCCCTGTGGGGCGAGCGGCCTCCCCTGCCCGGGCCGTGCCCACTTACGTCTCCTGGCTCCTGCCCGCAGCTCCTCCACGCTGTACACCGAGAGCCGGTTCACCCCTCCGCACACGGAGCCCTTCTCGCCCTTGCACTCGCTGTTGCACTCCTCGGGCTTCGCGGCAGCAGCGGGCAGAGTGTTCCCGCAGTAGCACTCTGCTCCGTAGGCCAGGCCCGCGTAGCTGTAAGCCCTGCAGAGAGAAACGCCAGTCACTGTCATAGGGGTGCCTGTCTGCTCCCCAGTCTGTACCTGAGGAGGGCAGGAACCTGTCCCCATGTCCCTGCACACAGCCTATGCTTCTGCTGCCTTGCTCTGGAGCCGAGGACAGCGTGGCCTCCTCAGCAGGGGCAGCCACCTCAACAAGATTTGGGCTGGAGACCAGTATCTATCAAAAGATAAGTATCTTATGAAGACTATTTAACCGAACAGTAATTTTTGTCCAGGACAATAGAAAATATATTGTAAGTAGCCATGCTGCCATAGAGAATAGGCAGCAGTGCAGCAGTCTGCTTCAAGCAGGGTAGCAGAGCTACGCTGTGCCTGAAGGTATGAGATAATCACTGTTTTCATAGATGCTGTATGTTTAACATAGGAATGCTCTTCCCATTTCAAATTCAATTCCACTTATTGTCAGAAAAGAGAAAACTTGCAGTGAAAAAATACCACTCACCTCTCAGCACAAGCTTCCTGACAGTGAGCTACCGTCATTTTTCTTAAGTCATAAAAGACAGCTCC
Organism: Aleadryas rufinucha; assembly: GCA_013397815.1. Classification (NCBI taxonomy): domain Eukaryota; kingdom Metazoa; phylum Chordata; class Aves; order Passeriformes; genus Aleadryas; species Aleadryas rufinucha. The sequence continues at coordinate 138,683 of VZTH01003977.1, forward strand.
CTTCAGTGTCCTCTCCCTCGAATCGTGAATGAAGCAGCCCATGTAGGTGCCTGTGTGCATGCAAGACCAGGGTTAGGCAATGCATATGGGGTGGAAGGGAAAACCCATCCTGAGCTCACCCAGTGCAAGCAGCGCTGCCTTTGGTCAAGCCCGAGCCTGTCTGGGGTCCCACACACCCTGCAGAGCTCTCTGCTGGTACTGAACCTTGGTAAGGGTCAGTGCGACTGCCCCAGGGAAATGGGCAAAAAGGAAATGAGGCTTTCCCTTCCCCAGGTTCCTTTCAGCACACCTGCCTCTGCATTCCCAGAGTCCGCGACCCACCCAGGACCACGGCTCCTGCAAGCAGCTGCTGTCTGCCCAACTCCCTCCTTTAGGTGACAAAACACAGCACTTCTCTAAAGTAAAGGAGAATGTAGCCTTCAAAATGCTAAAAACTTCCAGAAATCCTGTTGGATTTCTCCCAAGTGTTCTTTAAAATCTCTAGCTGATAATGAGATGGTGCAAGAGAAATATTAAGAAAATCAATTTTCTTTGGATATAGAGAGTTATATTAAAGCTGTAATGGAAAGATAAATTCACTCTTAACTAGGCAGCACAATGTAGCTATCACACTGAGCTATCTCCTCTCTGGTGCAAAGGAATCTCTTCAAATGTCTTGCTTTACTTAGTATAGGAAAGATAAATGTTTCTCTTAGACTGCATTCAGTGCTCAGCCTAATTTTTGTTGTCATGAACAAAATACTGTAAAAATCCAGCCCATTATTTAATATACAGTTGGAAGGATGATGTGGAGTCCCACTATTATACAACAATTGTGTGTCTATAAGTACATTTTATCATTAAAATATGAAGGAAAAAAGGAAATCTGATTTTAGAAATAGCAACATTGAGATGACAACACAGGGACATTTAACAATGTGAACTGTGGATAGAAAAAGAATATATGATGAAAAATGAAACGAAAAAGTATTCTATTAAATAATCCACAAGAGAAAGGAAGTTTGAGTTGCTCCATCAGGGATTTTGGACCCAGGAATAATAAATCAAACATTTAAATATTACAAACACAACAGTAGATTCAAAGACCTGCACACAGTAATTTGCCAACGTGCAATTAGAAAATTCACAAGTTGTGAATGCACACCCCCAGCACACCATTAACAAGGTGGGCGTCTCACACCTGCAACAAAGATGCTCCACATTTTACTGGAGACTTTTGATTTGGGTACTTCAATTCAAACCTGTAGCAGCAAAAAACTGATGATGTAGGGTCAAAGAGCCTGAGTGGGGGTCCTGGGCAGGCCAGCCACCATCTGCCCTCCTCCCTGTGTCCCTCCCAAGCCACCACCAGCCTGGCAGCAATTTCTCATTCACATCCTCCCATGAATGAATCACGGAGAGATTCCACAGTCTCAGAGTAGCATGTCATGTCCTGTCAGCGATACAGTCCCTGTCACCTCTGCATGCTGTTCAATGGCAGAACCAGGCCAGGGGAAAGTGGAAAGCTCCATTTGCTGGGAGCAATCGTAATAGAAAACTCTCATTGTTGCACTAACAGTATTTGCCAGTGTCTCTGTCAGGAAAAGTGTGGCCCCTACCCTGAGCTACTTATAATGTCAGCAGGTGAGATAGCCTGACCTGGAGAAAAAAACAACTTGGATTTTCTCACCCAAGGCCACGTGCTCCTGGGTGGAGACAGAGCACGGCAAAGTGAGCTGGGAGGTTCACAGCAGGCTGGGGCCGATGCCATCGTTTTTGGCTTGGGTCAAGGGCGTACCTGGGGAAGCCTTTGAGGGGCTGGCCAGCAGCCCCTGGGCAAGCAGGGGCAGAGCTGTACTGCCTCAGAGCCACGGCCTCATTAGGATGACACCCATGAGGAGTGCACAAACCCAGCCTCTGTGGTCAGCCAATGTTACTCTACTAAGCAGGAACCACAGGGCACCACTGAAACTTTATTAAGCATTATAAACACGGAGGAGTTCATTAGGTCTTGGAAGGGATCCATGATGAAATAACAAGCCTCTAAGTTTACTAGAAGTGAATTGGAGAACATAACAAGCTCTATCTAGGTAGTTAAGTTTTAATTAATTACCTTCAAAGGCATTCCAGTGCTTGTTAACAATATTGTTATTAATAATGTCACTTCATGTTCAGTCAGATATTCAAATAATGCATATTTGAATCTACAGTTCAATATGGTGAGATGTACAAATAAATAGTCCTTCTGGCCCCTCTCATCAGTAGTTAGAGCCTAAGAAAGGCCCTGGCTGAGCAGCTCTCAGTCTCTCCTCTGGCACCAAAACCTGCCACCAACAGGGTGTTCTGAAGCGTCCATGGAGCAGCTCCAGTTTGGTGCTTCAGGTAACTGCAGCAGTTCAGTTTGCCTGACTCACGCTGTATGACTCATCTCCCACCACTATCGCCTTCTCATTCCCATTTCTGACAATTCCCTAGTAAGTATCATCATGTGGCACCCATTTTGTGGGATTTTGTGCCCTTTTGTTTGGGCAAATTTATTCAACAAACTAAAAAGCAGTTCCAAAATGTGGTGTCTAGTCATCCAGATCCCATTTCTGTTTTATTACCAGTGAAACATCTCCAAGAACAACTAGTTCTTCTAAAAGGCACTGATGTGCTGTGCCCGTGCAGCAATAGGAATTCTCCTTGTGCTTCCCTGGCCTGTTGCACATCCCCAGCATGCTCACCAAACCCCAGGAGGTTGTTTCTGGTTGGGGGGTGGATGGCCCACCTCGTGTCCCCCAAAGGGGCAGTGTGTTTGCAGAGCTGCTCACAGAGGGCAGGCAAGGAACAGCCAATGTGTTTGCAATAGCAGATTTTGGTTTATACTAGAAAGCTTTAGCAGCAAGGAGGCACTTCTAGACCTAAGGCACTGTATGGTTTTGGATAGTCAATTTGATAAAATTCACTTTTAAAGTGTTCACTCTTCTGAGNCTGTGGTCAGCCAATGTTACTCTACTAAGCAGGAACCACAGGGCACCACTGAAACTTTATTAAGCATTATAAACACGGAGGAGTTCATTAGGTCTTGGAAGGGATCCATGATGAAATAACAAGCCTCTAAGTTTACTAGAAGTGAATTGGAGAACATAACAAGCTCTATCTAGGTAGTTAAGTTTTAATTAATTACCTTCAAAGGCATTCCAGTGCTTGTTAACAATATTGTTATTAATAATGTCACTTCATGTTCAGTCAGATATTCAAATAATGCATATTTGAATCTACAGTTCAATATGGTGAGATGTACAAATAAATAGTCCTTCTGGCCCCTCTCATCAGTAGTTAGAGCCTAAGAAAGGCCCTGGCTGAGCAGCTCTCAGTCTCTCCTCTGGCACCAAAACCTGCCACCAACAGGGTGTTCTGAAGCGTCCATGGAGCAGCTCCAGTTTGGTGCTTCAGGTAACTGCAGCAGTTCAGTTTGCCTGACTCACGCTGTATGACTCATCTCCCACCACTATCGCCTTCTCATTCCCATTTCTGACAATTCCCTAGTAAGTATCATCATGTGGCACCCATTTTGTGGGATTTTGTGCCCTTTTGTTTGGGCAAATTTATTCAACAAACTAAAAAGCAGTTCCAAAATGTGGTGTCTAGTCATCCAGATCCCATTTCTGTTTTATTACCAGTGAAACATCTCCAAGAACAACTAGTTCTTCTAAAAGGCACTGATGTGCTGTGCCCGTGCAGCAATAGGAATTCTNCACGGCCTCATTAGGATGACACCCATGAGGAGTGCACAAACCCAGCCTCTGTGGTCAGCCAATGTTACTCTACTAAGCAGGAACCACAGGGCACCACTGAAACTTTATTAAGCATTATAAACACGGAGGAGTTCATTAGGTCTTGGAAGGGATCCATGATGAAATAACAAGCCTCTAAGTTTACTAGAAGTGAATTGGAGAACATAACAAGCTCTATCTAGGTAGTTAAGTTTTAATTAATTACCTTCAAAGGCATTCCAGTGCTTGTTAACAATATTGTTATTAATAATGTCACTTCATGTTCAGTCAGATATTCAAATAATGCATATTTGAATCTACAGTTCAATATGGTGAGATGTACAAATAAATAGTCCTTCTGGCCCCTCTCATCAGTAGTTAGAGCCTAAGAAAGGCCCTGGCTGAGCAGCTCTCAGTCTCTCCTCTGGCACCAAAACCTGCCACCAACAGGGTGTTCTGAAGCGTCCATGGAGCAGCTCCAGTTTGGTGCTTCAGGTAACTGCAGCAGTTCAGTTTGCCTGACTCACGCTGTATGACTCATCTCCCACCACTATCGCCTTCTCATTCCCATTTCTGACAATTCCCTAGTAAGTATCATCATGTGGCACCCATTTTGTGGGATTTTGTGCCCTTTTGTTTGGGCAAATTTATTCAACAAACTAAAAAGCAGTTCCAAAATGTGGTGTCTAGTCATCCAGATCCCATTTCTGTTTTATTACCAGTGAAACATCTCCAAGAACAACTAGTTCTTCTAAAAGGCACTGATGTGCTGTGCCCGTGCAGCAATAGGAATTCTCCTTGTGCTTCCCTGGCCTGTTGCACATCCCCAGCATGCTCACCAAACCCCAGGAGGTTGTTTCTGGTTGGGGGGTGGATGGCCCACCTCGTGTCCCCCAAAGGGGCAGTGTGTTTGCAGAGCTGCTCACAGAGGGCAGGCAAGGAACAGCCAATGTGTTTGCAATAGCAGATTTTGGTTTATACTAGAAAGCTTTAGCAGCAAGGAGGCACTTCTAGACCTAAGGCACTGTATGGTTTTGGATAGTCAATTTGATAAAATTCACTTTTAAAGTGTTCACTCTTCTGAGAAAGAAAATTAAAGTGGTCATCTCTAGCTGCTTGAAGAGAAAATAATTTAAATTAGGGAAGCATATTTCGTTTCTGGGCTTCCATTCAATCAATAATATTACTTTTTGGAGGAAGTTACTGGTCAGCATGATCAGGACGGGTAGGTTTGTACTTTGGCCTGTGCATATGCCTAAGAAGTGTTTTGAAAGTGGAAGGCAGCGAGGAGGAAGGCAGACCTGCAGGGGCATGGGATGCTCGCCTGTGTCTGCCTGGGATCGGCAAAGTGCAGTCTATGAGTGTGCCAGAAGATGGGCAGGGGCCATCCCTTACCTTTGTGCTCAGCAGTGTGCTTCATTGCTCTGAGTCCTGCTGTCTGCAGGGGCTCCTGGTCGCTGCTGAAGCGGTGAAACCACCTTCTCCTCAGCTGCCGGAGCTCTGAGTTGCGGGACACGAGCCAGTGCGGGCTGTGCCGCTGGTCCAGGGCCGGCTCCTGCAGCGCATCCGTGCCCACCAGCAGCCTGGCACCGGGGCGGGGGCTCTGCAGAGTCCTGGGGTCTACGATCCCAACCCTGGTCATCTCCTCCGGCACCGGCAGGGCCTGATTAGCAGGGGTCCCACGCGAACCTTGCTGGACAATCAAGCGGGTCCGCTGCAGGAGCAAGAGGCTGCCGGCCATCAGGTAAGCTGCTGTGAGGAAGAAGAGCAGAAACTGGGTCCGACGGAGAAACTTCTGTAGCCTGAAGAAAGCTTTGGCCATGCCCTTACTGGAATTGGCCCTTCACGCTTCCCAACGGGCCCCCGAATCTTCTCCTAGCCAGACACTCGCTCCTCCCATAAGTTCAGCCCATCACTTCGGTGCCTTCTCCCGATGAAAAGCTTCTTCCCAGCCGGCTGCAGCAGAGACCAGCCTGGCGTGGCACTGCTGCCAACCTCAGGCACCTGGCTGGCCCAGGGGCTCCGTGGGCTCCTGGGGTGATGCCTTCATCGTGCCCTGCCGAGCTGCCGAACAGCCGATGCTGAAACCTGAAAGACCAAGGGGAGTAAGGCTGGTTCACATCCAAACTGAAAACATCCACCATCAGGGTGACTTTCCCCCACCCACCCTTTTTGGCTTTATCTGAGCATTTCTCCATCTGTTGTTTATAATTATGCATGTTAAGAACTATAATCCAATGAGAACGACTGATTGAGCTCAAGCGAGTTTCAGATCTTCAGACTTTTTTCTTTTCTTTCTTTTAACTTGGAATGCACAAGAAATACTTCAATGATGAGGTTATTTCTCTTGGGATGTTTAGAAAAGAAGTTCTTTATTTTCTTTTGTCAATAGCCAACATCTCCATCCTTTGTCACTGGATGAACAGGCAGCCACAGTACAGGCATCTTTTTAGGGAGGTATTACCAAATTCCTTCCTTTCAGCTAAACAGTAGCTCAGCTACAAATGCAGATCAGAAGAAAACAGCAGTGTGGGTGTGTGGGAGGAAAAAAGAAATTGCATCAACTCACAATAGATAAGATAATAATTATTAATCTCTGTGCAGCACAAAGAAGTTGGGCTTTATGCTGGAAGGATATTTGGAAGTTCTGTGTGTGTCGCTTTAACAGAAACCAGAGATCCTGCTATTTTTTTTTAATGGATTCATATTGCCAACTATTGATGTGGGGATGTGTGTGGAGAAAAACTAGTGAATGTTTGAAAAAATTTCATCTTAAGTTCAGCAGATCTCTCTTGACTGCTGCTGAGCTTTGCAGCTTTAGTTGTGCTGATGTGTACCACGATGGCATTGTCTGGGCAAGAAAAGTTCCTTTGTGCTCTAGGGAACCTTTAACCTCCCGTGGCAAATAAAAGCTGGCATCTCCCCACAAGTTCCTGTTTTCCCAGTCTATCCCTTCTCTGTGGAGCCAGGCAAGTGTTGAAAAAAGATGCAGTGTTTTCCAGAAAAGAAAATATTATGGCTTTTGCTTAGCTTGCAGTTGGGGCACTCTCCTGAAATCCGCAGTCCTGGCAATGAACATCTGCTCACTGTATTTCTTGTTTTCAGTAGTTGATTGAAAGTTTTGTGGATGTTCACTTATGCTGCTTTATTAAATAGATGTTACCAATTAAGTCTCCACCCATTCCCTTTTTCATTTGGTTGTGCAAATTCTTTCTGTCTTAAATAGCAACCAAACCAAAGATTCAAAACTTCTAGGACAAAAATAAGGTTCAGTTAAATCTTTTGTTAGTTAAGCCTGAATTCCTTTTGTGTGATCTTTTAGCCTCAATTCCTAAATGGGGCTGTCACAAGGCAGGAGTCTCTGTCTCTAATCTGACAATTTGCGTGATCTTGAAGACCTGATTTAGGTACTTTTGTTAAGGTATTTTTTTTTAAAGTACATGTATGCTGATTTTAATTGTAGAGGACTGAGTAATATCAAAAAATATTCAATGTGCTGACTGCTACTCTTTCTCTAAGGGCTGGTGAGCATGAGCAGGTGCAAAGCACTGCCAGGCTGTAGCATCTTCAGTGAATTCTGACTGCTCTCTCTACAGCAGAAGTTACCTCCCTTCGGATCAGCTCCAAAGCCAAAGAAAATGCATTGATTTACACCAGCTAAAGAGCTGACCCTTAGAGTTAAATTATTGAAAATCTCTGATCAATGTTGTGAGTGCTCAAGAATTGCAGTAAAAGGGTCAGAAGTACCGAGACAAATGAATGGAAAATTAGCCATAATTAGATCCTGCAGGTTGTTACTGCACTAATTCATCTGAAGAAATAGTGTCTACGAGCACAGGTGGGATTTGATTCACTACTTGTTCCTGCCACGGGGCTACTGTAAACTTGAGCTGTTCCCAGTGGGGGCTGTCAGATCTGAAAGTGAGCACTGTGCAGGTATCAGCCACTGGAGCTTCGGACCGGGGACTCCCCTGCTCCACGCAGTACCTGGAGCTGGGCTGGCTCAGCAGGGCAGGAGCCCGAGGTGGCCCTGCCCAGCGAAGCGCTGCTGTGAACCTTCAGCAGTGAGATGGCAATGGCTGCAGGCACACAGCAGCTCAAAAGGTTTAAGATTTTTCCCCCCTAGCAGCAAGATAAGGCTAGACAAATCGATCAGATTTGCAGTCAGTTCTGCCCAGCTGTAATTCAGGGTTTCACAGCTCTTTTGGTTTATTCACCAAGGGAGAGATGCTTCAAGCACAGGTTCTCAGCAGCGTCCCAGTCGCTGGTGTTGGAGAGGCTGTGCTGGGGCAGCTGGAGCTTTCTGCCTCATCAAGCAGGGCCGACAGCTTGGCTGGAGAAGGGCCAGCAAGACCATGTAGCACAGGTCAGGCATGCTACGCTTGAAACTGCATCACTGGCCCAATTTAGTCCCTTTTAATGCCACTTGTGTGCTTGGTCAGTGGATTTGGGTAGAGTTTCTCCATGTTTGTAGTGATGTAAAGTGGAGCAGCTGGAGGCTGCATCATCGCCAGGATGAGAGGATGTGCCACTTGCCCGGGCAGCACGTGGCAATGCCTCCTGGAGCCAAGGGAGAGCAGTCTGGCCAATGCCTGCCCAAACAGCACCGGGGCAGGGCATATTGTTCTGCCTCCACGTGAGCAGGATGGAAAACTTGCGGTCCATCAGCAGAGCTGCAGAAAACACCCAAGGTATCGGACCTAAATTTAACTGTGCAGCAGGCTCTGCATCCAAACATCGAGAAATGTTTGGCATTGCTCCTATTGCCCTGCCAAGTTTGTTTATTTATTTATTTATTTTGTAAGGAGAAGATGCCTCTGAGTCTCAAAGGGGTAACTTTGCCCTTGCCCAGTGGTTGAAAAAGTTTAAATGGTAAAAGGCAATTTTGCTGCATTCAACATGATGTGTACAAATTACCTCCAGATGCACTCACCCTTAGAGCAGTTGCCATGACAGTACATTGTAGTAAAACCCAACCAAATAAATAAGCAGACTCTCCACCCACAACAACTGCTGCGAACGTGCAACTCAAAAATTAAATGTTGCTTTTCAGTGGGGAAATAGCAAAGTGCTGCTGACATAAAAACTGTCATTTGATTTTCCCATAAACTGCATATTGCAATATCATCAAAGTATGCCTAAAAGAGTTGAAGTGCATCACTTCTGATGATGATATTTAAAAGGAAAGACTAAGGAGGAAAGAACCAGTATCTGGTAATAGAAAATGCATCATTTGTCTTTTTCATGGATGTTTCACCTAAAGTGAATGAAGTGAAATGGAAGAAAACCAGTCTTCTATTCCTGTTTATCAGTTCTCACAGCTAAAGGGGGCTTACGACCATATTAATTTGGAGCTGTTAGTAAAATCATAAAATTATAATTGAAAGGACAACGATGGATAATTGATGGGCAATGAGAACTGTTAAATGGTAGAGGACACCTCTAGGGGAAGAGGGCAATGAAGGGTTAACACTGCACTGAAAAAAACGGCAATAATTAGCAGTGGAAAGTACCAGCTTTGGGCATGGTGAGTGGAAGCACAGATCTGCAGGGTGCTGGGACTTCAGCAAGGAAAGGATCCCTTGCCACCAAAAAAGTTGCTATAAGGAAAAGCAGATCAGTACCTTGCTTCCGAAATGAACTCGCAAAGTGTGGCAGAGGATGTCACATTAGGCAGCTGCATTAATGTATTTGTAAAGAGAAATAAAAGAAACATGGTAAAGTTCTTGGCAGTTCTACTCTCCTAGCTGAAGGAGCATTTACAGAATTTTTAAGGGAAGATTGAGTATTTTCAGTGATGCCATGAATTCTGGTAAAGGCTGAAGATACTGAAAAACAGCCCCAGACTTGCAGGTGAGGTGCTGCTTAACTGAGGACTGTCCCTTAATACGTGCTCAGTGCAGAAGCTCAGGTCAGTGCTGCATTGATAGCTGCAGGTCATCAAGAGTTGGTCCTTGTCTAAAGACCAGCAGGATTTTGCAAATTCAGAGTTCCTGGCAAGGAAGAAAGATGATGTTTTCTATTGTAAACTGAAGGGAATTGGACTCATGATTACTATTTTTAGAAAAATCCATCCCTCTTCCATGTCTCTCCTTTCTTTTCTCAGCTTTCTCTGAGAACAAATGCAGTCAGGCCTCAGCTGAAGGATTCTGGCTTGCAGCCTTTTCCTTGGATACACACTGCCATTTTCTCAAGGCGTTTTGGAAAGTCAAGACAAATATCATGTTGTGTGAATGCACATAGGAAGGATAACTCTTAAGAAGCCGCAAATTTGATGTTGGGATTCTGTCGAGTACTTGCAGTTCCCTTTATTCCTATAGCTAAAATCATTCTGGGAAACTTCAAGCACTTCTTACAACTTACAGAGTTTTCCTTGGTAGAGGATGTGTCTGTGCTGACCCCACACATCTCCCTGTCAGGTCTGCCAACAGGTTGGAAATTAGGTAGAAGCACCCAAATTTCTCCACGTGCTGTGGTGACAAGCGTTGCAGCTTGAGAGGGCTTTCCAGCGAGTTTACCATTGCCTGCTACACGTGGGCTTGCTACAAGATGTAATCAGATTGCAAAGTTATCTTTGATGGTGAGACTGTGTTAAAACCTTTAAATAACACTGAACTGTGATAAGTAAGAAAAAAAATCTTTATGTAGAGTTAGCAGAAAGATGGAGAAAAACTCTATAGTCCATAAACTGGTCAAATCAAGTTGAAAATAACACAAATTTTAAAAATATATTATACCCTGTGTATTCAATACACAGGAGGCATTTTACAGTGACAGATAATTCAGCTTTGGAGGGGAAAGGCAATGTCACAGAGCAGAGCTGCAGCCTGAGGCTGGAGAGTCAGCACTAACTTGCGCAAATTCTGTCCCAGGGGCTCTTTCACCAGATACTCGACTTTTTAAGATCAGTTTTTTAGTATAGATAGGTGTAAATCCAGACGATAATGTTGTTGGTGAGCCTGAGGTGAGGGATGCAGAGGAGCCTGCGGGAGGCAGATGGTCCAGCAAGGCTTGTTGTGAGAGTGCTGACTTGGAAAGTGCTCAGGGACAGCTTGAGCAGAGATCACACCATGGTATTTCTCCATTAATCCCACACTTTTCACCTAACTCAAGTCATAATGCAGTAATCAGCAGGACTGATTCCATGCCAGTGTGGAAGATGCCTGCAGACATATGCATACACACACGTGTGTGCATTCTGTACACAGAGGGATGTGTGCTCCAGAGGTAACACACAATCTGCTGTCACCATTCTCTGATAAACTGAAAGCTTTCAGCAAACTATTACTGAATCTCAAACATATTTTATTAACAATAAAACATTCATGCATGATGTACGTCCTTAGATATTAAGAGTTCAAGCACCCAGCAAATGATGCTCTGTCTGCAGTTTCCAAAAGCCCCTACATGGTCTGTGGCTGAAGTTTTGAACAAGAATGTTTAACAAATGTACCATATATTTATGTTTGCCTTAGCCCATAGATGAGATCTTTCCCTGTGTGCAAGGAAATCTACTGAAATTAAAATAACACACAGCTCTGTAACTGAATCATAGGCGTTTTAAAAGTGTCTTTCATAAACCCTTCAGTATGTGAATTCCTGCAACATTCACCTACTAAACATTGTTAGAGTCTATTTGTTCAGCACAGAGATGCTCCAGAAACTGTTTGGAGAAGCTGAGCATTCCAGCCTGCCTCGCCAGGCTGTGACACAAACACAGTTGCAGTATCCATTGCTGACTTTTCAAGTATAATGTTCCGTGGATGCTTGGGGAAGGGCATCTCGAGAGCAACCTGCAGTCTTTGTAAATAATGCCGCTAAGCCCTTTACTTAGATGCCGTGGACAAATGGAGTAAAACAAACAGTCATTGGGACTGCAATGAATGCTGATACCTCAGCCTCTGCAAAAAGTTGTCCGGTTATTGCTCGTGCCCAGGCCAGCTGGCACACAGCTCGCAGCGGCACATACTGAACGGTGTAAGAGAAAGAGGAAAAACCTCACCTTTCTTTCGCGGCTGAGGAACCCCTGTTGTAGCCAGGCAAAGTCCTGTACAATCCAGTGAAACATCACAAAAGGCCGTAATGCATATCTGAAAAGCTGATAAATCCTGCTCCCTCTGCCCTTCCCTACTAATCCTTCTCCTGCCTCCCGCTCCCAGCGCGCAGAGCCGTAATCCTGCGCGCACCCCTCGCTGCCGTGCCGGGGCTGCGGCGCTCCGCTGCCTCCCGCTGCCCCCGCCAGCGACTGCCCCGGCCCCGCTCCGCGCCCCGCTCACCGCCTCCGCCGTGTCCGTCGCGGGGTCCCTGCGGCTGGCCGGGGTCCCTGCGGCTCACCGGGCCGGGGCGCCGGGG